>AYEL01087094.1:0-62910 GCA_000484575.1 Olivierus martensii
TCTCCCGTCAAACCCAGGACCTTTTGACAAACTTTGGGTGGACTGTCATGCCCCACCGACCGTACAGTCCGGACCTCGCGCCTAGCGATTATCACCTGTTCCCCAAGTTAAAGGACACTTGAGTGGCCAATGCTTCCGGAGCGACGATGAAGTCAAAGAAGAGGTGAAACGCTTCCTTAATGGGTTGGCGGCGGAGTTTACGACATTTGGATACAGAAATTGGAGCACCGTCTACAAAAATGCATAGAAAAAGATGGCGATTATGTCGAAAAATAGAGCAAAGTGTCTTCTTTCCAACAATGTACATTGCTATGAGAATAAACAATGTTGTCTATTTGTAACATTGATGGGAACCTTATTTCTGGATCAACCCTCGTAAATTAAAGATCACAGCTATAGACAATTCTTACCTGATAGCTGAAAATATAGGCTCTGCCATTTAGTTTTTAGATAACCAAGATTAAGTTAAAATTCAGGTACAGGATGCATTCAATGCTATACATTCCAAATGCTAAAGTAAATCTATTAGCTGTCAGTAATATAGTAAATAAAGGACATATCTTTGATATAAAAGGTGGTCGTATAATAGATAAAAATGATAAAGCAGTGGCCACTACCCATAATGAAAATGGAGTCTATAACATGGATAGTCCGTGTGAATCTAAAAATGTTGGCTTCTATGCTAATAGTGAAAATTTTCTCTGGCACCGTCGACTTGGACACTTATATCGGAAAAGTATGCGAAAACTTATTAATATGTCGATAGGGATAAATAGTGATTTTGTTAGTGACAGTCCTTGTAAATTATGCATTATTAGGGGTAAACATTGTAGACTGCAAAGCACACTAAAAAAGTTTTGGAACTCATTCATACTGACTTATATGGACAAATGGAAACTCTATTAGTGAGAGTAAATATTTCTTGATTTTTGTAGATGATTATTCCCGGAAATTGTTTTCGGGAACAATTATTCCCGGGAACAATATTAATTATAATTATAATAATTTCCAGGAACAATTATTCCCGAAAATTCCCGGTCAAAAACTTCGGATTTTTCCTGAAGGAAAATCCGAAGTTTTTGATGAATTTAAAGGCATGGCAGAAAATCAAATTGAAAAAAAGATCAAGAAAGTTTGATCTGACAATGGAAAGGAATATGTTAGCAGAGAATTTAAACACAAACTCCGTTCCTCAGGAATTCTTCCTCAGCTAACTGTTCGGCACACTCCACAACAAGATGGTGTTGCAGAACGAACTATTAGAACATTAGTAGAAAAGGCAAGGACGATGCTGGTTGACACAGATCTCCCAAAAAACTTTGTACAGAAGCAATATCAACCGCTGTATATCTGGCTAACCGATTCCCTTCCAAAATACTTGATAACAAGACATATCATCAGTTATGGAATGGTGAAAAATCTGATCTTTCGCATCTCAGAATATTTGATTATAAGGCTATGTAGAGGTAAGGTACGAAAAAAATGGGATCCAAAAATCACAAAAATTAATCTTTCTGGGCTACAAAAGGTATCGCTTAAATTAATAGATACAAAAAATGGTTGTTGTTGGGGTTTTGGTGCATCAGCAACAAAGGCTATAGTGCACCAGGAAGCGGTAAATGTAATTTGTCAAGGTTCAGGGCCAGTTCTAACCATGAGCTGCGCTGCCCCCACACCCGTGGAGGGACCGGATGATGAAGGACGGGGATCGCCGGGCCGGGCCCAGCACCCCGAAAAACTTTTCGGGAATTACTAGACCCGGGACGGGAACCCGAGCCCTCCTGCGTGGCACGCCGACAGCGTTACCACTCGGCCATCCGGTCACATAAAAAAATGGAATCACAAGCAGCAGAGATGTCATCTTTCTAGAAAAAACTCTTCCAAAACAAGGAAGATTGGCCAAATACATATAATAAAGCTAATATAAACTCATCTCTATTTATAAATGATAAATATCTTGAAGAAGAATCACTTACAGCAATAAAAACGAGTTGGTTTCTGACCATGAACAGGATCAATTAACAGTTAAAGATACATCACTTACTTTTTTGGTCAACAGATGACGCCACTTTCCATTAACTGGAAGGCAGAGAGAGAAGGCTGTACGCAATGGTTTAGCCTTAGAAATGGAAAGGAAAAGAGAAGATGAAAGGATAGTACGAGAAAAGTTAAACGATCCTATCAGAAGTGTGATAGGCCACTAGAGAAGAAAAGAGAGGCAACCAGCACCGTTTAAGCCACAGAACCGGGCAAAAACTCTCTATTAAAACAGATTTTATACGTTCGGTTAAAAACGACGTTATATCAGAGAGAAAATACAGTGAAACCTGTTAAAATGACCACCTGGCTTAAGAGACCAAATTTCAAAAGCTGGTTTGTTTCCCATAGGCTATTTTTGTTCTGTATAGTGACCACCTGTCTAATGTGTATACTGACCACTCATATAGTTAGTTTTAAGAAATTTTAACCTGCTAAAATGACCAAGAAGATTAATTTCATGAAGGAATTACTGAATTTTCCTTATAATTTTTTCCATTAGATAAAATTCTAAGTAGTAGTATTCTATTAGAATTTTTATATTATTATAAAAATAGTTTGTTAAACCAGTATATTAAAAAGTAAGTATTATAATACTACTGTATATGTACCTTTATGCAGTATTTTAATTTAAGTCTGACTATGTTAATTGCACAAATATAGGTAAGTATTAATTATAATACAGTATATGCTTGCTATAAGATTTTGTTCATCAGAAGGTGATATGTGCTATATGTCTCTTTTCTTCTGAGTGTTAACTAGACCTTATTATTTTCACTAAGTTTTTATTCAAAGAAGTTCCAATTGAAGTTTGTTTTGGTGAGTTGAATCAACATAGTTGATACCTGTTTGTTTTGCTTGCTCACATAACCATTGCAGCAACATTGCTAAATACCATAGAACCCGAGGTTTTAGAGCAATAAACCTATCATACGAAGATAGTTTGGGAAAGTCTGACTTATGTCGCAACTTTAAGTAACATATGTAAAATGATTTAAAGTTTTCATATCTAGATTGCTGATATAATAAGATTATTGTTATAATTTCAGAATACGTTATTTCAGGTACTCTTGTAGATTTTTTACCATTGGGTAGTAATCTACTTGCAAAATTCTCATCTATTATTTTACAATAATCATCTACAAAACAAAATAATTCTGTTATATTTTTATTCATTGCAAAGAGAGAGAAGGCAGTACTCAATAGTTTAGCCTTAGAAATGGAAAGGAAGAGCGAATATGAAAGGAGAGTACGAGAAAAGTTAAAAGATCCTATCAGAGGTGTGATAGGCCACTAGAGAAGAAAAGAGAGGCAACCAGCACCGTTTATTCAATAAAATACTATAATATACAGTACAAAAAATAAATTATAAGTTGCAATATTAATACAATATTACGATGAATTGATAACAGAGTATAAGTTGTTGCTAAAAGAACAATGATAAACATGATAAATATATGAAAATAGAGAAAATATATTATAAGTTACAATATTAATATAATATTACGATAATTGATAACAGAGTATAAAGTCGTTGCTAAAAGAGCAATGATAAACATGATAAATATATGAAAATAGAAACAATAATTTATAAATATAATTGATAGATAAATAAAATTTTTTTAACAAAAGTAACAATAAACAGTGAATTAATGATAAGATAAAATTACAATAATAAAGAAAAACAATTAATAATAGTTAAATAATATTAGAAGGAAGTTTCTAGTTGCCGCACAATTATAAGTCTTTTCTTCTGAATGTTAACTAGACCTTACTATTTTCACTTAAGTTTTTATTCAAAGAAGTTCCAATTGAAGTTTGTTTTGCGGATGGATTTCAGCTATTTAAAATTGCAAGCAATCAATTATTTCCAGTTCATCAATTTTCAAAAAGAATAACTACCAAAAAAAAATAATATAATTTAAAACTTTATAATGTTGAAATTAAAGTTTACATAATAGTAATAAATTTTATCTTGAACTATTTAAAACTGCAAGCAATCAATTATTTCCAGTTTATCAATTTTCAAAAAGAATAACCACCAAGGAAATAAAATGATTTAAAACTTTATAATGTTGAAATTAAAGTTTACATAATAGTAATAAATTTTATCTTGAGATAATTGGATCTTAGAATTTAATTTCCACTAAAATTTGGGATTATAGCATTAGTTTTTGGTATGTAATTTATTTTCACTAAGTTTTTATTCGAAGAAGTTTCAATTGAAGTCTGTTTTTGCGGATGGATTTCAGATATTTAAAATTGCAAGCAATCAACTATTTCCAGTTTAATTTTCATTTGAAGAAGTTCCAATTAAATTTTTTTTTGCAGATGGATTCCAGATATTTAAAATTGCAAGCAATTACTTATTTCCAGTTCATCAATTTTCAAAAAGAATAACCACCAAAGAGATAATATTATTTAAAACTTTATAATGTTTAAACTAAAGTTTACATAGTAGCAGTAAATTTTATCTTGAAGATAATTGGATCTTAGAATTTAATTTCCACTAAAATTTGGAATTAGAACATTAGTTTTGGTTAAATAATTATTTAACACTTTTAAATTGTAGTTGTCATCAATAAATTGATATAGTTTGCAAGGCCAACTGAATCCATTTTGAAGAAGAGTTTTTTCAAGGTCTGCTCTTTGTATGTCATAGAGTGGACAATAAAAAAGAGTGTTCAACATCTCGAGTTCCTTGTCCACATGAAAATTGATCCATATTTTGATGTGAGATCTTTTAAAGTATGAATTAAATTTTCCATGCCCTGTTATTATTTGACTAGTGAAGGCATTTGGAAGAAAGTGTTTATTTTTTAAGAATTTAGAAATATCTGATATATAGCAGAATGCTTGTCTTCTTGTTGATGAACTGTTCCATTTTTCTTGCCATTTATTTATGATTATGTTATTTATATGGATTTTTTATAAATTTTATAGGAATTCTGTTGTATTTAATAGGGTTATTTGAATTAGCAGCTTTTTTCGCCAGGAGATCTGCTTTTTCATTTTCCTTAATGCCAGAATGTCTGGGTACCCAGTAAAATGTGATGTTTTTTTTATTTTCAAGATTATTTTATTCAGTTTGTATTTCGTTTACTAAATAGGAAGTACTATTGGGTTTGTTTATGGTTTGTAAAGCACTTTTACTATCACTTATGATGATGTATTTTCCTATGTAAGGGTTCAATCACAAGCACTAATAAGCAGTCCAAAAATATATTTCAGAAAAAACTTGAATATTTTGAGGAACGTTTTTGGCATAAAACAGCCCTCTTCAACTTCTACAACTACAGTCTATAGAACAACCGTTTTATGCCAAAAACGTTCCTCAAAATATTCGAGTTTTTTATTGAATATATTTTTGGACTGCTTATTAGTGCTTGTGATTGAACCCTTACATAGTTAAACACCTATGAGAGCAGTTTAAGTTGAGTTTTGTTATATTTTCCTTTAAATTGATGATTTTTAATGAATAAAATGGCACGTAGTATATTATATAGCTGAATCCATTTTGAAGAAGAGTTTTTTTGAAGTCTGTTCTTTGTATGTCATAGAGTGGACAATAAAAAAGTGTGTTCAACATCTTGAGTTCCTTGTCCACATGAACATTGATCCGTATTTTTGATGTGAAGTCTTTTAAAGTATGAATTAAATTTTCCATGTCCCATTATTATTTGACTAGTGAAGGCATTTGGAAGAAAGTGTTTATTTTTTAAGAATTTAGAAATATCTGGAACATAACAGAATGCTTGTCTTCCTGTCGATGAACTGTTCCATTTTTCTTGTCATTTATTTATGATTATGTAGTTTATATGATTTTTTATAAATTTTATAAGAATTCTGTTGTATTTAATAGGGTTATTTGAATTAGCAGTTTTTTCATCAGGAGATCTGCTTTTTTGTTTCCCTTAATGCCAGAATGACTGGGTACCTAGTAAAATGTGATTTTTTCTTTATTTTCAAGATTATTTAATTCAGTTTGTATTTCATTTACTAAATAGGAAGTACTGTTAGGTTTGTTTATGGCTTGTAAAGCAGTTTTACTATCACTTATGATGATGTATTTTCCTTTAAATTAATGATTTTTTAATGAATAAAATGGCATGTAGTATACCATATAGTTTGGCTTGTAGAATAGTGCAATATGAACTTAATTTGTAGGATTCTTGATGTAAAATTCTGTCACTAGAATCATAAACTACAGTGCCAGTACCAGTATTACTGATTTGTTTAGAGCCATCAATATAAATTGCAATACTTTTATTTTGAATAGCATGTTCATAAGTTATATTTAAATCAGTTGTTAAAGAAGGATGTTTTATATTCGTGTTATTTATTTTAAAATCGACTTTGTTTTCAATTATTGTTTTGGTTAAGTCAAGTAAATCAAAGCCAATGTATTCATTTAATTCAGTTTCAAAATAAATATTGTCTGGTGTTCTGATACATCTATTAGACCAAACAATTTTACATATTTTTAAATCTATAGGTAGAATTCCTGCCATTATCAATGGGGGAAGTATGATAGGCTTTATAAATTTTAATAACAATCAATCTTTGTAGGCTAAGTAATTTGCATTTAATATATGCTTTAAAGATAGCTTCTCCCCAAGATTAAGCAGCATATGTATTACAGGTTCTATAAGGCATTATTTTTATTGTTCTCGAGTTTAAACCCATCCACTACCAGTTAATCCATTTAGTTTGTTTATAAAGATTAATGTTTTGTTGTATATGTATTGTACATGTTCAGTCCAGACGAGTTTTTTGTCTATTATAACTCCAAGATATTTTATGTTTGGTTTTTGGATAATTTTGTTTTGATCTATTCTTAGGCTGATTTTTCATTTTAATGGTTGATTTTTTCCTACAACAATAAATGAACTTTTCAGGGGATTGATTTCTAGTTTATTATTAATACACCAATTATTTATTATTTCTATTAAGTTGTTAATTTTAAGATAGAGATTTTAAATTCTCTGCTTTTATCTGCAACCAGAAGTATTGTATCATTAGCGAAGGCCTGTATAAGAGTATTGTTGTATTGATTATTGTTAATATTAAGAAGGTCATTGAAGATTATATTCCAGAGTGTGGGAGGTATAATTACTATAATAAATGCACATGTATAATTTATATCAGGGATGCACAAACCATGGCCTGCAGGCTGCATGCTGCCTCCATTAATTTGTTGGCAGCCTACATCACCATAAGTTATTTTAATGTGTCACACAATCAACAAAATATTATTCTTAGTTTTAAACAATGCACTTCCAAATAATATTTTTCTGATGTGAAATTATTTTATAGTAGTTCAATGATAATATTTTTAAACAATGAGAAAATAATAATAATCATATTTGTAATAATAAACATTTTTTTTTAAATTTTTACTGTATTTGTGTATGAAATAGGAATTTAAAGAAATTGTACATGCCACAAGGTAACACTGCTGCTTAACTAATGAAAATTTAAAATCAATCTTGGCTATTATAAATGCAAGATACCTGACACACAAAAAATTGTTAAAAATCAATGTAATACCACACATCCAATTAAAAATTCATTGTTGACTTTTGATTATGTTGCTTTGTAATATGTAATTAATAAACATGATATAATATATAACTTTCGTAGTTTTTGGTGGCCCTCCTATAAGCCACAGTGAATCTATGTCCTTTAGTCTTAACAAGTCTGTGCATCCTTGATTTATATATTATAGTAATTATTAACATATGATAATTTTACTATAGAGAGTTAATTATTGTTATCTTGACTCTTTTGCTGTCAATTATTATTTTAAATTAAGCTTAATTAATATGCAAAAAAATAAAATAATAAATTAAAATTGTGAAATCTTGATTAATTTTCATTAGTTTCGAAATTTTCAGAATTTATTGTATTTTTTGTTCTTTTTCTAAAAAAGCATTTTTTTCAAATTTTATTTTTTGTAACTTTCATTGTGTTTATGAGATTGGAGAAAATATGATTTTTTTTTTATATGAAATTTTAGCCATCCAATGAAATAGTCAATATTTTTACATAGCAACAAATCCTCTGAACAAAATGAGCCATGAGTGAAGGAATTTGGCCAAAATTTTCAGAAATTATTTATAAAAAATAAATTTTGTTGAATGAAGTTAATCATAAAATTATTAAAAAATTACATGACTTCATTGAAATATTGCCATTTCTATTAATTTTTCATATTTATTAACTTGTTACTTACTTCATTTACACAATTTTTAGTAGTAATTTTTATAATGTTTTTATCTACAGTGTATATCAAAAAGGCCTAACATATATGGAAAGGCTCATCTAACCTTAAATAGCTATATATTTTACATTTCTCTAATTGCACATTGTAGCAACCTATCTAATTTCACATGCTGTGGGGTAAAGTTGTCTTGGCTTTAATTTCCCAGGGAGTGAGTGGCTGTTGTAGAGCAATAAAATGCCATGCCCATTTAAATGGCTGCAGGGAGTTTGTTTTTCCAATTTTCTCTTAAATTTCAGTGAAATTGAAAAAAATGAACAATTAAGATATATTTTACTTTATTTTAACAGAATTAACCAATATTTTCCTTTTATCTACAATATTTTTAATTATCAGAATTTTATAATTTATTTTTAAGAAAAATTTGATTTTTTCCAAAAATTTCCAAAATATCATTTATTGAATCATAGCATTGGAATGGATTTGGTAGGTTTAGATTATAAAATCAACAGGATGGGATAAGAAAATCCAAATTCTATCGAGCTATTCAAATATAAACAATGTTTGTCTATAAGTAATTTAAAAAATATTTCAGCAACTGTAAAAATTTAGAACCCACCAAAGGGCATATTTTAATGATTACACACACAAAAAACTGATTTGCAAAAGTTGGATTAACAGAATCAGGATTGAACTTTTTTTATATATATTAGGTTGATGCATAATTCCGTAGCGTTTTAAATATAGGTTTGTTAAGTTTGTTTGTTTAGTGTTTTATTTATGAAATTCAGTTAAAAATTTGACCAAATCAACCAAGCAACTATTCAACAATGTAATCTCCATCATTGTCAATAACTTCCTGCCAAAGTTGGGATAGTTTTTGGATCCCCAGTCTGTAGAAATCTGTTGGTTTTGAGTTTAGGAAGTCATCAATCCAAGTTTGGAGAGCAGTTTCGGATGGAATGCAAATGTCGAACGATGGTTGCTTGGTCACATTCCATCACACTAGCCAATTCTCTGGTTGTCTGACGTGGATTTTCGTGGATTAAACTGTTTAAACATTCCTCATCAAAATCGGATGGTCTTCTTATGCGTCTTCCATCATGCAAATCAAACTGATTCACTTTAAAACGAGAAAACCATTTCCTTGCTGTGCTTTCACCAATGGCATTAGTTCAGTACACTTCACAGATAATCCTAGCCGCATTTACTACACTTGAACCTCGGTTAAACTCGTACAGCAGAATATGTTGGAAATGTTTGTTTTTCTCGACCTGACACTCCACCTTCAACAGCGAAGCAACAATCGTTTGTAACAATCTCGGTGACAGCTCGTATTCCACAAGACAACACTGGCACTCCATCTTCAACAGCGAAGAAATAACAATCATTTGTAACAATCTCGCTCGTATTCCACACGACAACACTCCAAAGTAAACAGTGACAATTAAAAACAGTAACAAATTGAACAGCATTGCAGTGTTGCAGGCCACATCAGAATGCTATGGAATTATGCATCAATCTAATACATTAATGGCAAAGAACAGATTAATATGATAATTAATGTTAAGATATTAATGCAACACTATTGTGTAAAATTAAAATACAGTGGTACCTTGAGGTTAATGACCATCATTATCCAAGGCGCAATTCCCCATAAGATTTAATTGAAAATTGATTAATTTGTTCTGGCTCCTCCCCACAACCATAGTAAATATTAAAAATGCAGATAAAACTCATTTAAAATGTTCTAAAAATATGGAAAATATCATTTATTTATTATATTTGCTACAAAAAGAAAATTAATATTAATAAAATGAATTGAAATATTAATAAAATCAATTTGTGAAAACAGTTTTTAATTATCAATCTTCACTAGAAGGACAATTGGGCTCAAAAATAGTTTTTAATTATCAATCTTCACCAGAAGGACAATTGGGCTCATTTCTGGAGTTTTTTGACAAACGAACCTGTAAACACTGATTAGCCAGAAAGACAATTTGGCTCACTTCGGAGTTTTTTGACAAATGAACCCGTAAACACTGATTAGCAGCCTATAGAGATTTGATTTTGCCTTTTGATGGCGAACGAAATGTAAACACCGATTAGCAGCTTATAGATTCAATGATTATTATATAGATAAGATTTGATTTTGCCTTTTGATGGTGAACAAACTACTGATAAGCAGTTTATAGATTCAACTCTTATTATACAGATAAGATTTGATTTTGCCTTTTGATGGCGAATGAACAAATGCACTTGCTAATTTACTGTCTGTATGAACTGTAGGATCTCGGACAAATGTTTTTTCTTCTTCAAATGGAATCTGAAACTGCGACACCACACCACTTGCAAGTGTCAAGTAATATATAACACAAACAAACAATAGAATCAGACTTTGTTTGCAGAATTTAAAATAACAATCATCTAGAAATCACCTTTAAGAAACTAAAAACTAGTGAACTGTTGCACGTCTATTTTTAATTAATTAAATAATTTGTTTTCATTACTATATGTTAATTATCATTTACTTAAATATATTTTTATATGGTTATAATTTTATTAATTTTAATAATGATATTGTTGGATTTGAATTGATTGTGATAAAAAAATAACAATTAACAACTGAGCTAATGAATCACATAATATGATGATGAGCTGTTTTACAGAACTCTATTTTGTCAGAAGTTCACTTAATCAGGAGTCATTAACCAAAGCCTGAATTGTTAACCAAGAGATTTTTTCTTACAGCTACTCATCGTTAACCAAAATACCACTATATTGCATTATATATTAAACTATAAAGATGATTTTTAAAATTATTGTAAGCTTGAATTTTTTGTAAAATCAATTAATGTAAGTTGGATTTATATTAGTAAGAGAGCTCCTGTAAAAATATTTATTTTAAATAGATTCTCAGTAAAAATAATTAGAAGCACATGAAAAAAATTCATTAAAGATTTAACTTGAGCTATAAAAATTCAATATAAAAAAATGAAATACAAAAATCATCATCATTTTTTTAATAACACAAAAAATTTGAAAAACAATAAACTTACCTTTGAAAATCTAATGCCAATAGATGGACTTTTTCGTCGTTTATCAAGAAATTTATTAATGCTTCTTGATGTTTCTGGAACTTTGGAAGAATCAACGTTTTTGAAAGAACTGGATCCCTGTTTAATTATTTCCATGTTACTTTGATTAAATATTTTTCTTTGCAATTATTAAATATTAAAAATGCATTTTATTTGTTTATACAATGATGCAGTCAATAATTTATAAAACTTTTAATTAAGAATATATATATTTTTAATTTTATTTATTAACTATACTAAAGAGAATTATTTTGCTTTCTTTAAAATAGTCCCCTTTACTTCTACAGTGGTGCCTCGCAATTTGATATCCCACAATTTGACATTTGCATTTCACAGGTTGGCACATGCATGTGCATGGAATTGTGTGATGTCATTTGCTATTTGTCAATTCTTTTTGGGCTACTTTGGTGTTTGCCTGTGAAGTATGTGTTAATTTTCAATTCTACATTTTTCAGAAAGTACAGTGGGTGATCAGTTAACAAACAGTTCGGATAACGAACACTTTTTTGAAAGATTTTTATGCTCGGTTAACGAACACATGTTCGGATAACAAACACTTCACAGAACAAACTGGTTAACGAACACATGTTCGGATAATGAACACTTCACAGAACAAACTGGAGGGACCTGAGCCCACAGACTGACCGAATGACAGATCAGCCGGATGGCTGCATGGTAAAGCTGTGCCTGACCGAATGACAGATCAGCCGGATGGCTGCGTGGTAAAGCTGTGGCTTACCAAATGACAGATCAGCCGGATGGCTGCGTGGTAAAGCTGTGGCTTACCATCGAATAACAGATCAGTCGGATGGCTGCATGGTAAAGCTGTGGCTTACCATTCTGAGACGGACTGACGGAAAGACAAGTCAGCCGGATGGCTGCATGGTAAAGCTGTGGCTTACCATTCTGGAGGATTTAGGGGTCCCACTCCTCCAATTTTTTAGGAGGGATCTAGGCCTGGACTGTTGAAACCCATCCTTCAATCTTCCGGTTGATCCCATCATGGATGCTGGCCAGCCTGTGATGGCGGCTCTATAAATGGCCGCCGCCAGATAAAAATATTTCATGAGGATATTTCGGCTTAACTAAACCTCCAGATAAAAATATTCCATGAGGATATTTCGGCTTAACTAACCTACTGCCAGATAAAAATATTCCATGAGGATATTTCAGCTTAACTAATCTAATTGGAATGACTACTTAGGGCCTTCCACGTTCGTGTACTTATGTGTAAGGATGAAGAACAATAGTTTTTCCTGATTAAAATGAATTCAGAGACAACGTAAAACAAATCAAAGATTTATTAAATAAGGTAAGAAAGAGATTTCACAATTTTTTTGGTGTTAGAATGGCAACCATACCACGTTAAGGTCAATAGGCTTGGGGATCTCTATGACAATGCTATTAATCACTTCCGAAAAATCCTGAGAGAGAAAAGCAATCGAAGCAGATTCTTTATCAGAAAATAAACATATAGATCAAAATGCAAGACTATGTATCAGGTGTGTGAAAAAGTTCTCGCTGTTTTCCGATAGATGGCTCTGCACGTAAATGGTGACGCAATCTGTCACGACAGAAGCGTCATTCTCAAAGCCTAACAATCTGTCAATAAGACTGTCAAAAAATTAGTGATTTTTTTACACTGTCATTTGCTGTTCGCGCACAAAAATGTCGAATTTTGAACTGAATAAGCGCCATTTGGGTCTCCGGTACGAATTAATCAAATTCCCATTAAATCCTATGGTAAATCGATGATCAGTTAACAAACAATTCGGGTAACAAACATTTTCTTGGAACGGATTATGTTCGTTAACCGATCACCCACTGTAAAAAATTTGTAATTATTTTTTTTTGAATGAAATGTAAGGATGAGTTCAAAGAGAATTGATCAGAGAAATAATTCCAAAAAAGAAGAACACTTGATTGAGCAAAGAGACGAAGAAAAAAATTGTAAGAAGTGCAGAAAGATAGAACAATTAAAATGCAACTTGAGTATGGCATTCATAGGATAACTGTGGCAACATTTTGCAACAAAGAGAGAAGATTATGGGTGCTGGGGTGTATACAGGAAGACTTCATTCCAATATCCAAGAGCTAATAAATTGTGTGTTGTGTATAAATAGTGTATTCTGTAATTCACACTAATTTATACACAACTTTGTTATATGTGTTATACAATAGTAAAACAGTAAATAAAGTAAAGTAATATAGTGTATTTAATAAAGTAAATAATATAGTGTATCTCTCTCACCTCATCCATTAGGGGAATGGAATGGGGACCGATAACGAATTAATCTATTTTACAGTCTTATATGGGAAATATTGTTCCGCAATTCGACATTACTTCGGTGATGGATTAGTGTTGAATTGCGAGGCACCACTGTATAAAGTCCATCATTGAGGAAATTCATTAATAGCATACTTTTAGCAGTTTTAGAAATAACTAAAAATATAGCTAGTAATGTCTTAAAATCTTAGATATAGCTTGTTCAGCTTTTGTTGAATTTGCAAAATAAAAAACTGTCTGAGAATGAACACTATTACTTGACAAACAATCTTAATTATAAGCATTGTTAATATTTTAACAGTTTCTATAAATAATTTTTCTAGTTTAAAGCAAATATTTAAACTTTGCTTTTAGGAAATATGTATATACAGTCGATTTCGCTTAATTGGGGCAGCCATTTTTTTGGCCCAAATCTCAAAGAATGGAAACCAAACTAATAAACTAATACATAATTTACCTTAATTAGGATAATAGTAGAAAAGGAACTGAGCAATTTTTGACCTATTTTAGGGATTTTTCGAAAGTATGTCAACCAGCACCTGCTTAAGAGTCTACTGTCACTATATACTATATCTAGCGATATTCATTTAGTGTTGATTTTATAATAAAGTAAATAAAAATCTTTGCCAAGATGCCAAAAAATGATTTTACACTTTCCAGTAAAATTTCTTTGCTGGACAAAATTAAAAGATAGGCATTTAATACAAGCCATCATAAACTCGTTGATATAACTGATGTACCAAAACCTATCATAGCAGGTTTCTACAACAAGAAAATCAACTGTGTGAGGAGTGGGCATTACAGAAATAAATTTCAAGAACAGCCAAAAGAAAACATGATGGAAAAGATCCAGAAGTATCAGATCAAATGATTTTCTTTAGTTAGTGGGTGAGGCATGAATATCAGCAGCCCAGTGCTGAAGGTGAAATCAGAGAAGGTCTAAAATGCTAATAATTAGGTATCTATTTTAATAAAGCATTAAAATAAGTCAGTGCTTCTCAAAGTGTGGGTAGCGACCCCATATGGGGTCACACAACAAAATTTGGGAGTCAGAAATTTTAGCAAATGTTTTAATTTGTATTCCTAGTTTATATACCTCTATATCCAGAATTGCAAAAATATTTTCTTAGGTAAAATGGATCGCCAAGTGGAAAAGTTTGAGAAGCACTGAAATAGGTACCTAATTATCACTTTTTTACCTACTTATTTATCTATGTATTACATATTTTATTTTAGAATTTATTATTAATTCGTTTAATTGGGGCAGCTGTTTAATTGGTCCAAAATGGATTAGTCCCAACGTGTCCCAATTAAGCGGACTCGACTGTATATGATATTCAATTGAACATATTTTGACAGATATTCTAAATAATGCTTTAACATAACAATTATATAATCTTATAAAGTAATAGTCTCAAATTCAGTCTCTTCAAAGGCCACTTTAGACAAATTTGGTTGGCTGGGAGATTGCATTTATTTTAAGTTTTTGGCCTTATTCTGAGGCCCTCATCAGTGCATAAATTCTTTTGTAATGAACATTTTAGAACAGGTTTTTGTTTTTTAAAAATTCCTGTATATTTTTTAAAATATATAGTTATTAAATTTAATTTTTTTAAACAGAAATAACATTATAGTAACTTTACAAAATTACACTATTATATAAGGTTTTTATATTGAGTGGCAGTAGTTATAAAAGTTATCATCATCAAAATATAATGTTTAAGATTCCTTATGTTGGCTTTTACATATTTTTTGCACAGCAGTGCCACAATAATGGAAGGTTTTTCTGGGTCATTGTCATTGATTATATTCATTTTATCTCTTCTTTTTTCTACTTCTATGACTTCCACAGTGTTGCTGCCTATGTTGTTCCTGATGGATCTTATTATATTCATATTATTCCAATAAATAATATGAATATAATTTTCTCATTTCTACTAATTAGCTCTAACAAATTTCTTCAATAATTCTCTTATTTTTAAAAAGTATATTGTGTTTAGAAAACTTTCTATAAACTCTAACATAATTGTTTTTTCCAGAATTAAAAAGACATATTCTATAAATCTATCCAAGAATAATGAAATTTACAACATACCTCTAAGGAACATTTGCAACAATGCAAATCAAATACTGTATAGAGAGGACTGGGTGCAGATGAAAAAGAGGGTGGCACAGCATAGAGAAAATGTTAGATTTATGAAGAACATACCATCATACGTTTAATACATAGTATATCAATCTTGATATCTTATGATAAAATAACAAAATTATTCCATTGATATTCATAAACAGTTTTCTGAATTCAAATTAGTACACACCACTGCTATATAAGCCATAAGCAAAAGATACAAAACCATTCATTTGATTATTAAAGTATAGATGTATCAAAAAAGCAAAAACAAAGACTCTTATTTCCAGTACTCAGTGTTAATTATAAATGGGCATGCATATAAACATATCAAGTTTTATATATATATATACAGTCAATTCTTGTTATTCGCAAATTCTATATCTGTGTATTCAACTATTCACAAAAATTTATTTTTAACCACAAAATTGATTTTTGCAGAGCTTTCGCACTTATTTGTGACTCCCACTGAGTGGCAAAAATATTGTTAGCAATGTAAACTCTCTCCCTTCTCTCCAATAAAGGAAGCTGTTTGTTATCAAATGTAATCTGTGTCATTCTGCCGAAAAAGTCTCATTACCTATCCTTACTCACTCCACAGTCTGCAGGTCCCACAGAAGAATGTGACCCTATGCCTGAATGGCAGCCTCAAATTTAGGCACCTAACTTCCTGCACATTTGCTCCTTACTGCCGAGATTTTAGAAGATCTGAGGCAAAAAGTGACTTAGACAAAGCTGATGCAGTTTTTCAACTCAGTTCAAAAAGACAATATGTCAGCTGCCATATCAAACAACTACCCATCTAAAATAAGATTTTATTTACTATATAATGCTTTAAAAAATTAAATAAAGATTAATTAATAATAAGCAGCTCTAAGGCAGGAAACACTATAAATATTTTAATGTTAAATATTATACAATGCATTAGACCGAAGTCTGCTCTTTGTACGTCATAGAGTGAACAATAAAAAAAAATATAAAAGTAAAGTGTTCAGCGTCTTAAGTTCCTTGTCCACATGAATTGATCCGTATTTTTGATGTGAATTCTTTTAAAATATGAATTAAATTTTTCATGTCCCGTTATTATTTGACTAGTGAAGGCATTTGGAAGAAAGTGTTTATTTTTTAAGAATTTAGAAATATCTGGAATATAGCAGAATGCCTGTCTTCCTGTCGATGAACTGTTCCATTTTTCTTGCCATTTATTTATGACTAAATTGTTTATATGATTTTTTATCTATTGACTGCAAGTTGATGATTTTAATTAATATAAATTTACAGTTTGGAATAATCAGTTGTTTTTTTTTGGGGAAAGGGGAGGGTCACTGTCCTGTATAATGACCACCTGTGAAAAGTGATCAGTCAGGTCGGTCCCAAAAGGTGGTCACTTTAACAGATTTCTCTATAATATAAACTGAAGAAATCTCCCTATTCATTAACACGATTATATTGAAGTAGAGGTAATTAGGCATTTAGGAATGATGCTAATCGAAGGTAATCTCTAATAGAAAATTTATGGATAATTACCATAGCTTATAAAATTACAATACAATATAAATTTTTAAAGTAATTTCTAGAGAAAAATTAGTTTGGTTCTACAACTAATAGAAAATAAAACTCAAAAATGCAAGATATATGTAATATTATGCTTTTAATATTATGTAAAGCAATATTGAAATCCTTAAAAAATATAGTGAGTGATCGGTTAACGAACAGTTCGGATAACGAACACTTTTTTGAAAGATTTTTATGTTCGGTTAACGAACACATGTTCGGATAACGAATACTTCACAGAACAAACTGGGACCCGCGGACTGACGGAATGACAAGTCAGCCCGATGGCTGCGTGGTAAACCTGTGGCTTAACATTCTGGAGGATCCGGGGGTCCCACTCCACCAATTTTTCAGGAGGGATGTGGGCTCGAGGTGCTCTTTGTACGTCATAGGGTGAACAATAACAAAGAAAGTGTTCAGCGTCATGAACATCGATCCGTATTTTTGATGTGAAATATTTTAAAATATGAATTAAATTTTACATATCCCGTTATTATTTGACTAGTGAAGACATTTGGAAGAAAGTGTTTATTTTTTAAGAATTTAGTAATATCTGGTATATAGCAGAATGCCTGTCTTCCTGTCGATGAACTGTTCCATTTTTCTTGCCCTTTATTTATGATTATATTGTTTATATGATTTTTTATAGCTTTTATAGGAATTCTGTTATATTTAATAGGATTATTTGAATTAGCAGCTTTTTTCGCCAGGAGATCAGCTTTTTCGTTTCCCTTAATGCCAGAATGGCTAAGTACCCAGTAAAATGTGATATTTTTCCTATTTTCAAGATTATTTAATTCAGCTAGTATTTCGTTTATTAAATAGGAAGTACTGTTAGGTTTGTATATGGCTTGTAAAAATTGATTTAGTTTATGTTTATGGCAAGTTTGTAATTGGAAGTTTTATTATCGCATATGATGATGTATTTTTCTTTAAATTGATGATTTTTAATGAATAAAATGGCACATAGTATTGCCATATAGTTCGGCTTGTAGATAGTGCAATATGAACTTAATTTGTAGAATCCTTGATGTAAAATTCTGTCATTAGAATCATAAAATACAATGCCAGTACCAGTTTTACTGATTTGTTTAGAACCGTCAGTATAAATTGCAATACTTTTATTTTGAATAGCGTGTTCATAAATTATATTTAAATCAGTTGTTAAAGAAGGATGTTTTAGGTTGATGTTATTTATTTTAAATCGACTTTGTTTTCAATTATTGTTTTGGTTAAATCAGGAAAATCAAACTTAAAGCCAATATATTCCTTCAATTCAGTTTCAGAGTAAATATTGTCTGGTGTTGATACATCTATTGGACCAAACAATTTTACATATTTTTAAATCTATAGGTAGAATTCCTGCCATTATCAGTAGAGCATCGGTGGGGGAAGTACGATAGGCTTTACAAATTTTTATAGCAATAAATCTTTGTAGGCTAAGTAATTTGCGTTTTAAAGATAGCTTCTCCCCAAGAATTAGCGGCATATGATATTACAGGTTCTATAAGGCTATTGTACATTAATTTTATTGTTTTCGAGTTTAAACCCCATCCACTACCAGTTAATCCATTTAGTTTGTTTATAGAAATTAATGTTTTGTTGTATATGTATTGAACACGTTCAGTCCAGGTGAGTTTTTCGTCTATTATAGCTCCGAGATATTTTATGTTTGGCTTTTGGGTAATTTTGTTTTGACCTATTGATTTTTTTTAGTGGTAGATTTTTTCCTACAACAATAAAAGAACTTTTCAGGGGATTGATTTCTAGTTTATTATTAATACACCAATTACAGGTAGGCCTCGATTAGTGCGAGTTCGAATAATGCGATATTCGATATTGCCAATAGGTAGGCCTCGATTAGTGCGAGTTCGAATAATGCGATTTCGATTAATACAGGTAGGCCTCAATTAGTGCGAGTTCGAATAATGCGATTTCGATTAGTTCGACTTATAAAAATGATACCGTTTTTCACTTACAGTTAGTGCGAGCAAATATTCGATTATTGCGAGTTGTAAGCATAGACCAGTCTTACTAATAAAGGTCCGTTCCCTTTTATGATGTCAATTAACAAATTACTGTTTATTTTCGGTTAGTAAAACCGGACGAGGAACAGTTCAAGAACAGTTACTCGCCTTTGAAGGGGTGAAACACCAGAAAGATGGGCTTTTTTGCCGTTAGCTTATTTAACAGTACTATTATTCAGCTTTGTTATCGTATATATACAGTATAGTACAGAAGCCAGAAAGATGGGCTTTTTGCCATTAGCTATTTAACATTACTATTATTTAACTTTGTGTAGATTTTTGATTGATTAAAAATTGATTTTTATTTTGATATCATCGTATACATACAGTATAGTACAGAATTTTCTCTTTTAAAAAGTATGAAGGGGTGAAACACCAGAAAGATGGGCTTTTTTGCCGTTAGCTAATTTAACATTACTATTATTAGTAAAACACCAGAAAGATGGGCTTTTTGACGTTAGCTATTTAACATTACTATTATTCAGCTTTGTTATCGTACTATAATCATCATATACATACAGTATAGTACAGAATTTTCTCTTTTAAAAAGTATCAATGGATAAAACATTATTGTACATAATATTCTCTTTTAAAAAGTATCGAAATGGATAAAAGGAAGAACACTTTTGATGATAAAACAGGAAACGAAAAAAGAAGAGGTTAGTGATTACGCTACAGTAAAAAATGGATGTGATTGAGCGACATAAAAGCGGTCACGATAATTCTAAGACAGGACGAGATCTCAAAATGCCTGAATATACTGTACGGAATATCATAAAACATGCAAACGAAATACAGAAGAAAAGTAAAATTGCATCGGCTTATTGTGGTTTGCAAACAACTACAAGAAATAAGAAGTATTATAATGATAGAAATCGAGCGTCTTTTATCTGTATGGATTGAAGACTGCAACCAAAAGCGCATACCAATTAGTAGTCTATAGCGAACATTCAAGCAAAAGCTGGTATGTTATTATAGATGATGAATAACGATGTAAAATATGAAAATAAACATATCTTAAACAGTTATTATTGTGATTATTCATCGTGAGGTTGGCTAATGGCCGGAATCTCACAAAAGAGAACCAATTACCATATTTTACATATAGTTAATACTTGGAATAGTGCGAGAAATTCGTGGGACCCATTATTCGCACTAATCGAGGCTTGCCTGTATTTATCATTTCTATTAAGTTGTTAGTTTTAAGACAGATTTTCTCTGTTTTTATCTGAAACCAGAAGTATTGTATCATCAGCGAAGGTCTGTATGAGAGTATTGTTGTAATGATTATCATTAATATTTAAAAGGTCATTGAAGATTATATTCCAGAGTGTAGGAGCCTTGGGGACAACCTCGAACAATTTCGATGGTGGATTGTGTGAATCGAGTCTGTAATGTAGCCGAACGGTTATTGAAATAATTTTGTAGTAATTGGTAGATATTTTTTGGATAGTTTATTTGTTTAAGATTATTTATTAGTAAGAACACTAAGTGGCGGGGCCCTTCTACAGGTTCTCCATCCCTGTGGAGGGATTAGCCGAATGGTGGAGGACGGGCCGGGCCGGACCCCATGATAAACATTTTCAAGAGGTGGAACCCGACAATCGAACCCGGGTCCTCCAGAATGGAAAGCCGAAGCGTTTCCACGCCACCAATCCGGCCGTTAAATCAATGATTCATTTTCTTCACTGACTGTATCAAATTCACTGTTTGTAATCATTGATTTTCCCTACATCACCTACTTTAGAGAAAGTAGATTCAAACTTAAGACTTTTTCACACCAAATAAAACGAAACGAATGGCCGGATTATAACTTTTATTGCACTTATTTGACTGAGGAGAAATATGTGGACGTATCAAATATGGAAATAGAATCTTTAAATGGCACTGAAGTTTTATCAGGCACAAACTTCAACAAGTGGAGAGGCAATAGAGAAAGAAATTTGTTCTCTAATAAAGCATGAGACTTACGAAGTTATTGATAATTCTTCCTGGGAAAATCCGCTTGAAACAACATGGGTGTTTAAAATGAAAAGATCTCAAAATTTAAAGCTCTTTTAGTAATGAAAAGTTGTGAACAGTCCTAAGGTATGGATTTTCAAGAAACATATTCTCCAGTCATAAAATATACTTCCTTAAGATATTTTTTTCTTTGGTTGTGAAAGAAAACTTGAAAATAAACCACATGAATGTAACGATTGCATATTTATATGGGGATTTGCAGGAGGAAATTTATGCAAAGCCACCTTCTGAAGCAGCTGAAGGTCAAGATAGGAAATAATGGCGGCTAAAGAAGGCAATCTATGGTCTTAAACAAAGTAGTAGACACTGGAATAAAACTCCACACAGTTTTTATAGAATCGGTATTGAAACAATCGAATGTTGATTCTTGTATTTATTACAATAGAAACAAAGATGGATTAATAATTATTGCAGTTTATGTAGATGATTTATTAATTTTTTAAAATCGAAATATACTAAGGGACTTGATTAAGAAAAAATTAATATCAAGTTTTGAAATGAAAGACCTTGGAGATGCAAATCATTGTCTAGATATAAGAATTACCAGAAATTATAAAAGAGACAAACTGTGGATTGACCAAACTGAAGTCGGCCGGATGGCCGCGTGGTAAAGCTGTGGCTTTCCACCCTGGAGGATCCGGGTCCTACACCTCCAATTTTTTAGGAGGGGTCTGGACCCGGCTCGTTGAATCCCATCCTTTAATCATCCGGTTGACTCCATCGTGGGTGTTGGCCAGCCTGTGATGGGCTCTATAAGTGGCCGCCGCCGTTAGTATAACTAACCTATCTTAACATAACCTAACCAAACTGAATATCTTAAGAGTATTTTGGAGAAGTTTCAGATGTCTGAATACAGTCCTGTACCTACACCATTGGAAACTAATACAACTTCATTAAATGATTTATCGGCAAAGGATATTACTCCATCAAAAGAACCATATCAAAAAGTTATAGGAAGCCTACTGCATGCTTCACAGATTACTCGTCCAGATATTACTTTTAGCGTAAGTTTACTAAGCAGATTTAACAGAAATCATACTAAGACTCATTGGAATGCTATAAAGAGACAACTTAGATTTATAAAAGGAACGTTAAATTTTAAATTAGAAAATAATAAAGATATCGATTGTGATTTGACTTGATACAGGAGAAAATTTGGTTTTTTGGAGCATTTGCTTGGGGAAATAAATTAAATAATAGATATTCAATTACTGGGTTTTGCTTTAAAGTACAAGAAGGTTTCACCTAGTAGCATAGTAACAGACGAAAAACGATAGTGTTATATTCGACTGAAGCAGAATATATAGCTCTTTACAATATAGGAAGCATTTTTGTTAAAGAAAATTGATTACTGAATTGGACAATAATAACAGCCCAATTAAGATATGCTGTGATAATATAAGAACTATAAATATTGGAAAACATCCACTAAACAGCTAAAGATCAAAACACATAGATGTAAAGTATCATTTATAAAAAAGCATGTAGCTAAAGAAGAAGTAAATCCCACCAAAAACAAAAATGTGAGAAAATGGGCTAATTTTATTTTGCCAGTTTGTTTGGCCACCAAAAGAGTAGAGATCTAAAACAGGTACCAAGTTCCATTCCAATCCCAATGTCGAAAAATGAGATTTAAATACGAAATAAATTCTAATATAGTGTCACCTCTTCAGACTTTTACTTGGTAAGTTTTAGATCGGATTTTCAGGCTATTACTTGGCAAGTTTTAATATCTACGATAGCTGGGTAATAACATAACTCCAAAAACTTGCCAAGTAAAAGCCTGAAAGTGACATTGTATTGAATTTATTTCAGTATTTAAATCTCATTTTTCGACATTGGGATTGGAATGGAACTTGGCACCTGTTTTTAGATCTCTACTCTTTTGGTGGCCAAACAAACTGGCAAAATAAAACTTGGTCCGATTTTTCAAATTTTTATTTTTGGTGGCTTATAAGTACTTTTTGCTAAGTTGTTATATTGAATAAACACGCTAAATAAATAAATACTCTGAGATAGAGAAAACTTGGCCATTTTTCACATTTATGTTTTTGGTGATATATCAATATTTTTTGTTAAGTTATTAAATGAAACAAACACGCTAAATAAAATAATAATAATCTAAGATAACTAAATAACGTAATAAAATTGTAAAACTTTTCAGGTAAATGACTGAAGAGATCACACTATATTAAATTTATATGAATAAACGGGCTTATTTAAAATTTCTTTTTTCTTGTATCATGATTCTGTTTCGTGCTGCGTTTGTGTTTCAGCGCCACTTTCTTTGACAACTGTTATTTTCTTGTAGGTCTGCAATATTGGGTCGTATAGCCCATTCACGATTCCTAACTTTTCTAGTTCTACTTTTCTTTGTTTTTAATGGAAGTTTCTTCAAGTCAGGACGGTACAAAGTTCTGAGTCTATTATATTTTACAACTGCAGTTTCTTACGCTTTGAATTTGGCTTGGGCCAAAGTGGATTAGATGAACTCCATTTAGCGTTTTAACTCTGGAGAGTGCTACATAAGCTTACATAATTAATTAGTTAATTATATCTTGTTTTTGTACGTATTAATGTAATGAATGCATGTATATATTCATTAAAAAAGACTGCTATATAGGCGACACCGCACTGCCAGATGCTACGCGACGCGCTCAATCGCTTGAGGTGAAATAAATAATAAGTCATAAAATAATTGAAAAATTATCATTTGCAGAATTTTTCCTTTACCTGTATCCTAATACCTATATTTGTGCTAAATTTCAAGTTTCAACGTCTAAGGGAAGCACTATATAACTTTGATGAGTGAGTCAGTGCCCAAATTTGCGATTTTCTGGGGCCTCTTTCTCCTAGACACTTTGATATTAACGCTTGAAATTTTTACAGTATCGTGAGGGAATAACGCTTAACAACATACAATTTTCGTTTTACTAGCTTAATCGAAAGCGAAGTTATGGAGATGGCACAAATATGGCCTAAGTTGGTTCGTGTAAATATACACACGGTGTGCGCCGCGCGAACTTGGCCCTTGGCGCGAACTTGATTTAGAGTATTCGCCATCTGAGAAAATGCGTGTAGATATATGTATTAACAAAATCTTTACTCAAGGCAGTATATAATAGTATTGAAGATTTCGGATTTAAAAATATTTATTATGCTGTTACATGTAACACGCAGGAAAATTAAAAATTAAATTAAATTAAATTAAATTAAAAATTAAAATTAATTCTTGTCAAAAAAACAAAAAAATTTAAATTCAAGAAGGAGTGTTGGAGAGTGAACCAAATTTTTTGTAGCTTTTGTATTAATTTATGTTACTGAGTACAAAGTGTTTTGTTTAATATCAACTCTTCAGCAATATAAAGGCATCAAACTGGAGAAAGGCAGGATATTTAGCCAGTAGAACAGATAACAAATGGACACATTAACAAAATAGAGACCAATTAAGAAAAAGAAAGAAGAGAGGCATAGAACTGGTTGGAAGATGAATGAAGAAACGAGGGAGAGATTGGAAGTTACAAGAAGAAATCTTCGTCTAGTAGTGAACCAAAAATGGCTGAAGGCTCGCCAGTGTGATCTATCTTGGTCTAAAACTGCTAGAGCGCAGACTGAAGTAAAGTTGAACTGCTTTAAAACACAAAACATAAATTGAAATTTATTCCTAATAGTCCCGATGCATTTTTTAGAAACATACCAGAAGATTAAAGATTATCTATTTGGATATTTACATAGAAAGATTTTTGTTGACTGACATCAAAAATATCCGGATCGAAATTTATTCCTAATAGTCCCGATGCATTTTTTAGAAACATACCAGGATATCTATTTGGATATTTACATAGAAAGATTTTTGTTGACTGACATCAAAAATATCCGGATAAATCTCGAAGGTTAAAATAGCTTTCTATAGAAGTTTCGAAACTAAATATGTAATTTTCAATAAATAATTATAATCGAATTGATTTTTAAATTACTACACTGTAAATCTACAACTTTATTTAATTAAAAGTAATGCATCGAATTGCATATCTCTTGGCGTAAACTGAAAATCGAAATCGATTTACAGTTTGGAAACTCCGCAGATAGTTTATACTGAAGAAAAGAGCATAGATATATTTATTTTTAGAAAATATAGGAGATAAAAGCCATTTACTCTAAAATAATCGTTAATGGATGATATCGGATAATTGATTTCCACTGGCAGATACAGGAGTGACCGTGGGATTTCCACATAAACGGACAGAACTCACCTGTAAAGAAGAGCGGGATGGACAGGAAGAATCCCCCAATGGCCAGGACGCGAGTATAGGAGCTCCTCTTTAGAAATTTGTTGGTTCTGTAAAGAAATGTTGGGAATGCGATTATCGTAAAGAAATAATTCTCACTCGGCAAAATGAAAGGAAGAATACCTGCGGACTCCTTGCGGGGTCTTGAGCAACTTGATGGCCAAGAGAAACTGGATGCAGCAAACGAAAAGGCAACACAAATCTAGAGAGACGGTCAGAGTACTGAGGGCCACCGACACTTGATAAACTGCGGCGTGCTCTTCCCCATCCACTACCACTGTTCGGACGGGGGGACGGTCGAGTTGAGCGGCCGGGCCCGTTTTCTGCAGAAAGAACAGGGCCAAGAAGGACATGAGCAAAGAAAGTAAACACAATAGAGCCAGCGAGGCTAACATTTGGTAGATTCCGCCTTCTTCCTGACAGTTTTCTTCCACCTCCAAACGACTCTTGGAACCGGAGCGACCCCCGGTCCAACCTCCAGGATAGGGACCGGCTCGCGACAGATCCAGCAAAGGCTGGCAGGAACTTTCCAATCCGGCCGGAGTATCCAGCGTAGTGGTACCGGTCCCCAAGCTGTGTTTGGAGGCCCCCAACGGGCCGACGTTGAGTTCGTGTCGGTGAGAAGGGCCGCCGTTCATCTTGTGAGTAGGGGGAGTGGGCGAGACAGACGCCTCCAGACTGACGCTGCTGGACATATCGCCGGACGGCACTTGTGTGTCTTCTTAGCTGCAACCGTGTTCGGTGGGGCGGAAAGGGGACGGCGATACCGGAAGGGAGCCGAGTGCACCGGGCTTTGGCATTTTTCCCCAATATTCTGCAAAAGAAAAGTAAGAGGTTGGAAGATGGGCCGCATTTTGCCTAGCCCAAGTTCGGCTCTAAGTCACTGGCTTTTATTTTATTACCATTATTTAGCTTAATTTAATAGTTAAGGAAGAAATGGATGAGACCTACTTGCCAGACAACTCGGGATCTAGCGTTGTTCCGTATTAAGTACATTTTAAAGTGTTTTCCAAAATTGGTCTAAGCGAGAGTAGCGGCCGAAAACGTTACACTGAATAAAGTAATTAAACCCATATACCTTAATCGAACCGCCACCATCGGTCGGAAAATCTCCGAGTAAATTTTCCTCGAATCGAACCCGGGTCCTACGGGTGGGAAACAGAAGCGTTTCCAGGTGCCCAATCCAACCACACCTACTAGTCGAGCGCGTCACTAGATAACGGAACGGAGAAATGATGTCATTTTTGCCACTGGGGAATTTTCATCTTTCCACATTTCGGCCCAACGACGAAATCGGTTTAGAAATGCCGATATACTGTTGCCATTAGTAACACGTACTAAACACGAGAAACGTTTCATCATAAAATCGAATGAACGAGAAGGCAATTTGGCATCATTCCCGAGTTAGCTTAATTTAAATTATAGTAAATGTAACGACTCTAGTTGGCTTATTTTTATTTTTGAGTGGGACCGAAGATTTACAGCTAAGTCGGATAACCGACCTAGAGTCTTATTAAAAATAGCCAATATATAGTAGGTTGTTCCTTTCTTCCAAAATTTACCAGAAAGGATTTAAAGAATCTTAAGTGTCTATTTACCATCGGTATTCTAGAAATCGACGTTTAAACTGGTACAATGGTATTTTCCCTATCGATTTAGTCTTTTCTAAACCGGCGTAATAAGAATACGGGTCATAGGTCAAAATCAATATAGTGTAATAATAATGTTGGTGGGTTTACGTAATAAACGATTTAATTTTAAGATTTTTTTATTATCGGTATTTACCTCAAATACAGTTATTATAATATAATGGTAGGGCTTAAAAATTAAAACGTAATTATTAAATTAAATAGTATCGATGAGCGAGTATAGGTGTAACGTATTTAATTTAAAAGAATTATCGGCAGTTAATGTAAAGTACGAAAGCTAGATAGAAATTATGGTTCGGACGAATATAATTCTTTGGTAATCCTACCTAGATAACGAATAGAATGGCTATCCCGGAAACAACGGTTTTCCGATTACCGGCTTTAAAATTAAAAAAATAATTTATGCTAGAAATATAAACCGTCTGGGTAACGTAGATTTCTCTCTTCCGTTTACTAAACTCTGTTTCTCCAGTTATTGGATGGCTGAGGTTCGGATGTTCCTTTTAATATAAGTAAGAATAAAAGGACGTCCAGAAGTCCGCAATTACCCGCGGGAGACGAAAAGCCGTCTGTTAGTAAAGACGGAAAGCATTCTGTTAAAGCGACTAGATTAAAAGGAAAAGTACCCGGATTAGAGCGGATGCCGACTAAACTCTTTCCGAAATAGACGGAAGCTAAGAACGTCTCCTCCTCCCACCGGTCGGACCTTTAGCGCCGGGCCGAATCCCAGGTAACTATGGCAACCGGTCAACAGCGGACCGACCGGGAGAAGGGGACCGCGTCTCGGCCGCCCAGGGGAAGATAGACGCCGTCCGGTAGAAGGGGCCGCGAAGAGACAGAAGAGAGGGCTTACCCTTGGCCGAAAATCCGATTAAAGGCGGTTATGAAACGGGAACGGTGGGGACACCGACAAACGACGACCGTTAAAACCGGACCGCCCGCCGGTCACGTGACGGGTGCGACCAATGGCGAAGCAGCCGGTAACGGCCGGCGTCTGCCCAGACCGTGGCTTCGGCCGGGCCGAGTAAGTGGTCGGTTTAAATTTTGGCGGCAGAAACCGGTTTTCCCCGGCTGGTCGTTGACGTCCGTTTAGCGCCGCTGTTAATTATCGATAGCCAGAGGTAAATGTCGAGTAGCGGCACTTCCATCCATTCTTTAGTTAAGTTTTTCTCCTTCTATCGTCTTAATTAAACATTTACTCGGTTAAACCATCTTTATTTCCGCCCATGTTTAGGCGCCTGGTTAAAATTTCCATTCATTAATTTAAAGGTCGTTCCGGTTGTTTTTTTGCCATAGTGGTAACGGTCGGTTCCCGTAGGGAACTTTACCTCCCCCGGTTAAAAATTAAAATAAAGAAACGTATCCCGATAAAGATATGGACGGCCTCTTAGCTAATTTTCTTAAATAAACAAATTTTTCCTACTAGCATCCGTGTCCAATGATAAATTGTAGATGGAAAAATCTGGACCGAGAAACCGTATGTTTCCAGTTGGAATTAAACATAAATAACGGTTGGATCGATAATATAAAATATTAAAGAACTTATTTTTTTACATTATTATTATTAAAATCTGCTCGACAGTTGGTCCGAACCGCTCTTTTAAATTTAAAAATCGATTCCCACCCGATGACGCTTTTCGTAGTGAAAAGTGACTTTTTCATTTTATTTAAAAGTCGCGTGGCGCCACTTTTAAATAAAGTAGCGCTACGGAATCGAATAGCCGGCGCTAAAGACGACTATGGAGGATCCACGCTGTCCATATTTCCGTTAACTTCCGACCCAGCGGAAAACCAATTTAAACTATACCGCGAAGAGGGAAGCCGCCATTTTAAAGAGAAAAATTAACTATCGCTCTTTAAAATTAATAAATTTCTATCACTTTTACCGATAAATATAGTATTCAAATTTAGAGGTGTTAAAAAATAAAATTTTTATGATAGCTTTTCCTCTAGTAAATTAGAAAACCGTATGGCTGGAAAACTGTTCCATTTGCTTTATTTATAATCATTTTAAACATCTATATTATTACCAAGCTATTCGGATACAGAAAGTTTATCCTAATTTAAAATCGATTACTTTGGTAATTTACAGCCTGGTAATGTACATCGTAAATACGAGTTCTCTTTGTAAATGTTGTTATTTATAATATCGATTTATAAAATTAAAAATTAAATGCAAATATTATAAATTTTTGCGTGTAAAGCGGATGTTTTACTTCAAACATCCGCTTTACACGCAAATATAAAAGTCTTTTATTTAATTGAAAAAAATGTTCTTATTTATTAAATATTCAAGCACTATTAACGGTCTTAGAATTTTTTATTAAAAAAATTCTAAGACCGCTAATAGTGCTTGGATATTTGATAAATAAGAACTTTAGAAATAACAGTTAAAGCTAAGTTGAAAAAAATGTGTCATCCACGAATTAATAACGCGATTGTATCTTCTTTGGCGAAAACCAGCCAAATCGTCTGGAATCGATTCGGTTTGAACTTCTCACTAATTCCTACACGGTAAGATGAGATCAAAGTTGAAGCCGAATGCCAGACGTCCGATGCCAAGATTGTCGACTTTCTGAACCGTTAACGATTTCATTCTCGGGATTCATTTACTTTTTTTTTATAACAGATATCATCACTTTCCACTCGGGTAGAGTAACTAAGTAGCGGAACCAAACCAGCCCACCCCTCCGGAGGGGCAGCCGGTTGGTGGACTGTGTGATATAATATTTTCAAAAGGCAGGACCCCAGACTCGAACTCGTGTCCTTCCAGAGTGGAAAACCGAAGATTTTGCACCAGTCCATCCGGATTGGGGATTAGTAAACGAAAGAAATCCCGGGATTTGATGACAAACTATTATTTACCGCATTCTTGGGGCGTAATACTCCCGTTTCTGACATATTTTTAATACGCCGCATACGGACGTAGAAAATTAGGAAAATTTTATTATAAATTTAAATTATAAAAAATACAGAATTAGTCCTAGGTTAAAAATATTTTGACAGCAGAAATATGATATCCTTTATATTCGAACTTGTGAACCAAAAGTTCATTGCAGTTAAGTACTGTACTTGGTTTTTTAGTTAGAATTCTGCCATCTTATAATGCGCATTAAGTATTGTATTGATTATTGGTGCATCTACCGTTGATCCACTTAAGATTTTACAAATTGAAAACTCTATTACGGCATTACTGCTTTCAATTTTGAAAATAATGTATTTTTCCGATCGATAACAGTACTTCATGAAAAATGTGCCACAAAGTTTTTGTGGTTTATTAAATGCAAAAATCGCATAGATAAGGCATTAATTCATATTTTCCTTTTATATAATGCGTATTGGATTTTTTAAATTTTCGTATAGCTAAATTATGTTGTTAGATATAAAAAATTGATAAATCGCATATCGGGATCGCCATGTACAATCGGTTCCAAAAAAATTTTCACTCGCTTCGCTAAGCTTACCGAAGGTTGATCGGTTATAAAGTCTGTCAATTCGAACCTTCATAGTGGAAGTTAAAAATGGACGCGTCCGTTCTAACCATGGAGGTAAGAGATAGATGGAGATGGCGTGTCTATTCAATTCAGCCAACAAAATTGAAGCCGGGGCGGCCGCCATATTGGTATACCCAAAACATTGTTGGTGCTAATGTTATCCTATGTAGATAGAAGGATTTTTAAGACATATTTTTAGACAGAAAACACGCCGAGTTGCGCTGTCGTTGGTCGTAACAACCGAAGCGATAACAGAACAGCAAATTTAACGTTTCACTGGTAATGTAATTTCTTTCAAATAATTTATTTTTATTCACAAAACAAGGTAGTAACTCTAGTGTCTATCGACTGATATTAGCGCGGAACTTAGTATGTTTAAGATAAATTCGTTACGTATAAATATAATTAACATTATGTTTATCTATTTTATGGAGTTTGTATCGAAGTTTATCGAGTATTTTCGTTTCGAACAGATATCAAAAAAAATTATTAACGCAATTTGATATCTGCGGCGTATTCTCTCCATTAATAAATAGAAATTAAATTTATATATTATAACATAATTATAAATTTTTATGAAATAATAAGATTAATTTAACTAAATTACTAATTAATATTTTTATGTATAATTATATAAAGTATTAGTACAAATATTAATTATATTCGCTACAATTAGTTTATTAAAAAACCATTTCGATTCACTGAAATATAAAGCATTTGTTTATTAATTTTGGTATTACATTATTAATCATACATCAAAATATTAATTAGTAATTAAATATTAGTAGATCTACAAATATTAATTATATTCGCTACAATTAGTTTATTAAAAAATAATAATTTCATTTCGATTCAATCAAATATAAAGTATTTGTTTATTAATTTTGATATTACTTTATAGAATTGTATCTATAGTTCTTTAGTAATAGAAACAATATTTCTACAAATGTTTTTCCGTTTTAGATTTCCAAAAGATGAAAGTAGAAGACAATTATGGAGAGAAAATACTGTTCCTTATAAAATTTCCAATTTAGCCAGCTTACATGCGAAATATATTTAATACAGACTTAAATAGTAGTTGTCGAGTGATTGAAATATTTACTTTTTGCATAATAAAACCATAAAAAATAGAATACGAAATATTTTTATTAATGTTTTAATATAATTTCTAGTACATTCATTCTCATTCTTCACTTTACTGTTTAAAAAATTTGTTCTGAGAATAAAATTATTTAAAAAACACCGATAAATTTCAGCGAAAAATTTATAAAATTTTGCAATTAAATAAGCATCACTTTTTACTCATTACCCGCGATTTCCCAGTAGAGTCACTTTTAAAGATACATAATGAGACGCTTACATTCATTCTCATTCTTCACTTTGTTTAAAAAATTTTGTTCCCAGAATAAAATTATTTAAAAAACACGGCGAATTTCAGTGAAAAATTTATAAAATTTTGCAATTGAATAAGTATCTTTTTTACTCATTACCCGCGATTTTATAAAACAATATAGAATCTAAGTGGAATAAAGAGTAAAAATACACTCAGCCCTCGATTTACACGGTAGATACGTTCCTGGAAAAACCGTGAAAACCGCGATTTTATAATACAACCTGAAATCTAAGCAGAATAAAGAGTAAAAATAATATTCCCGAAACTATATTGGAAAGATGAATTAGAAAAAAGAAAGTAGTAATGTTTGTAAAATAATTTATATATTAAAAAAATGTTATCGAATTGCAATTAATGTTTTAAATAAATACTGTATGTTTCAGAAAAGCTATTATACAATTATTACTAAAATTTGTTACGTACAGTATATTATATAGTTAAGTCTTAATATCTGGTCTCATTTATTATTGTAAGGGGTTTTATCACGAAAAAGATTGTTATTACAGTATTCAGATCAAACTTCCGAGTTTTTACCATCGAAAGGAGGCCATCTTGGTCAATCCAAAGCTGGCTTCGAGTTTAGTGACGTCACGCCATCCCCATCTATCTCTTACCTTCATGGTTCTAACTAAGAATAAGGGTGAGGTATACGAATAACATGGGTCGATTATGGCGCTCTGAACTGAAAAGACTAATCGCTGCTCACTATTTCAAGCGAGGCAGATTTTCGAGTTATGAACTGATTATCATTTTTTTAATTTTGAATATTGGTAATTATAGAAACTAGAAATTACCCGCTCATATAAATGAGCGGAAAAATACTGTTGTGATCTAATCTTATAATACTTTATACAGTATAACAGCATAGTATAGGCGGCCGGATGGCCGTGTGATAACGCGTTGGCGTACCACGCTGGAGGACCCGGGTCTGGTCCCGGATTTTTTTCGGAACTAAGAACTGCGAGTTATTCCTAATTAAAGACATAAATTAGTGTTATATGAAATAATTATCGGATTTTGTATTGAATTTATTTATAGTGAAACAAGAATATTATATTTTGTTTTGTGTGTAAATAAATTGGACTATACGAAATATAGATGTACAGTATTCACTCTTTATTAATCTCTACGAACTCGTAAACCCACAAAACGTAACAATATGATACTTTTTTATTATAAATGGTATAATTTATAAATTTATTTATGCAAAACAATCAAAATAAAACAAAAAAAATTATTTTGTTTTCATTTAAAAACCGTGTAAAAGTGAAACCGTGTAAATTGAGTACCGTGCAAATCGAGGGCTGGGTGTATAAAATTATATTTTATACATATGCTGAATCAAACGATTAGTCTCTGAGTCATACATTATCTTTTCTTTTCTGAGAAAGAATTAATAACATTTGATAACGAATTTTGGAGCAAAAAAAATAATGAATTATTTACAGCAAAGATTCATGTTGTTCCAATAGAACATATCTTTTACTTTTTTATCATTTATCCGTTTAGCAGATTCAAAGTTAACGACATTTTTAATTTAACAGCCTGTTCTGGTTGAAGTAATGCTGATGATATCATCAGCTCGTATTACAAAGACGTTTAACATCTGGGTAAGTCTTGCTAAATCGATGAAAAGTTAAAATGCAATCAGGATATGAATTATTATCTATAAGAAAATCAGTGTAATGACATATGTTTCGGATTTGATACTAAGTAGACACTATATTTGATATTATAGTTCAAGACACTTTAATCTTTTCTTTTTCCATTGAAATCTATACATGTAGTGTAATATATCTTAATTTAAGAAAAAATAAAATAACTATTATTAGTAACTAGAAGAAAATATTCTTTTTGATTTAATTTATATTTCATAAACACGAATATATATTTATATTTTTATACATAAACAAAGAAAACAAAGCTTGGATAAAGTTTGTAAACAATTCTAGTAAAGGCATCAGGAAAAAATCATTCCTGAATTTTTGAGATTAGAGAATTGAGATCTCTATGATTCTGAAATATTTAGAAAAATATTAATAAACTTAATATAAAGAAATGATATAATATAGTAACTGAAAAAAAAAATAAAAATTACAAAAAAACAGATTTTTAAAAGATAATGCATCTAGCCCTTTTTCAGGCATAATAATCGTCTTTATAAATTTTTTCTAATAAAATTTATACTACATTTAAACCGAATTTTTAGAATAACAAAGCGAAATTAAGATCTACAGATTAAAAAAATAACTTTTGTGACTAAATTTTTAAGAAAATTTATATTAATATTTATTTATATGTCCCGTGTTTTTCTATGAAAAATTTGTATTCATTATATTCTTATATTAAATTCATTAGGAATATTTTCACGTGTTTCATTTTTTAACAAATTTTTGTCATCCAAAAGAAAATAGACAGTATTTCTCCTACAGGATGGTTTCAATGCAGATACAAGAACTTTTGCAGGAAAGCTACCTTAAGAACGAAGTACATTTTTCTATATATTGCTAATCTTGTTAAAATATTTACAACTTATATAGAATTATTTCAATATCTAAGAATCAATTATTATTATATATAATACATATAGTTATTATAAAATAATAATATGTATTATAATTAATTTTGGGAGTATATGCATGTCTTCTAAGCAGTCATCATTTTCCATTCATTTCTGACAATTCAGTAAGAAGAGTTTGTAAATGACAAAGTCCTTATTGACATTCAGTTTTATCTATAAAAGTATCACTAAAATAAAATAATTTTTTCATAATATTGATCAAATTTTGTTTATTTTTATTAATATAGCGAGTTTTGAAGAAATGAGAATCACCTTCATAATATACATGGCGATGGCAACTATGTTTCTTTTGGTTAGCTTATTACTAATGTATGGAGTGAAAAAAGTAAGTATTGAGTTGATTTTTATTTTAAACTATTTTTTATATTATTATTAACTTTATAAAAATTAATCTCTATTTTATAAAGTGTACATTAGAAATTATATATGATATGATAAAGGTTAACTTATAAAAAGTTTATATATTTATTTTTTCTGTTTTGATAATGCATTGCACTTTGTATCACTTGCTGAAAATGAATCATCTGTTATTCTGAAACTCAAAAATAAAAGGGTTATTCTACAAACTTTTCATGAAATTTAATTTTTACGTAATTTGAATTAAACGTTTTTGTATTTAAATTCTTATTTAATATTGTTCATATAAAGAATCATTTCTCTCGAATATCTCTAGGAATAATTCATAATCAAGCTATTTGTCTTTGTTTTAAAAATATTTTATATTAACGTTAATCTGTTATTTGTAGAAACTATTTTTTTTATGTAAAAACAGTAATACACTTAACTTAAAGTGAATATTGAAAACATTTAAACAGAGAATTATGATACAGATATTTTTTAATCTCAGTAATTATCATAATAATGAAATATTTCAACATCCTATATTATTATTAAAACAGTAGATGAATTTTTAGAATTTATACAACTACAAACAAATGACTTCTCCAGATTTAGACTCGTAAAGTAATTCATCTAAGTCTTACAGCTTCACTTCTCACATATATTTAGAAACTTGTCGTTTTTAAATCTCACAATGTGCTTTTTTATAACGAAAACGACTTGCAAGAGTTCTTTCAGGTATTTTCTAGTGTCCTTTCTACTTTGATTTTTTTTTTTTAATCACAGAAAATCCTTTCACAAAATCTCTCCGTTTTATATTATCCATTGATTCTTTTGCTTAGAAGATTTTGTTCATTTTATTTGTTCATATAAAGAACAACCTTTCTTAAATACCTCTAAGAATAACTTATAATTATCCCTACTTCTCTCTTTTACAAAAGTAAGCTTCTCAGATAAAGAAAAAGTTCCTTTCTGGAAAATTACAATTTTTCGGAATATCTCAACCTCAAATTTGTGAAATTTTCTCGTCACATAATTTTTAACTATATATGTATATATTTTAATAAAATTTCATAATTCTATAAAAAATAAATGTTTACAAAATTATAAAATTTTATTTAAAACATTTATATGAAAAATAAACAAATTTTTATCGTCAAAAAAAAAAAAATAATAATATATATGATATTTAGAGATTTATTTTTTTAAATATGCTAATATAAATATGCCGTATTTGTTGGCCGCCATATATTATATATAAACTATATAGAGAGTTTTTTATATATTCTCATCGAGGACAAGAATGAAATTTTATTTGCATAGACGTGATTTTTTTTAATTTTAAACTGAAAAAAGATTTCATATGGAGAATGGCAGCCGTGTTTTTATGAATTATAATAACTAGATTTATAAATAGTATATATATTCGAAAGATAAAATAAAGTATTTCATAAATGATTTTTTTAAAATGAAATTTTGTAGAAACTGAGATTAGCATTTATATCTTACAAATCGAGCCCAATTGTTTTATAATATTTTGTGTGAAAACAATAAAAATACAAAGTGAAAGATATAACTATGTTTATTAAATTAAATAGAACATAAAACGTAAATATGTAACTATTGAAATCTTTTTATACTTTGTCTTTATACCGAACTTTCAGAAAGGCATGGTGGAATTAAACTATAAATTTGACTATCCAACACAAATATAAACTCTTATTTAAAAAATTAGTAGAAAACCAAAACAGATGTAATAAAGTAAAATTCATTTTGACACTCGCGTTCAATTTTTGTTTTCTTTTTTAAAAACCGAAGGTAAAGTTGTCATGGAAACGAAATAAATATCGTTTGGTCAATCAACAGATATTAAACACTTTATCAATGAGAATCGTTTAGAACAATTTTTAATTTATTACAAACGCAGAAAGAAGTATACATTTTCAAATAAATAATAAAATACTTTCCATAGTCGCCATTATGCTATTGCCAGTGTTTTGCTTGGTGCTTTGACAACTTATCTCTTAATTACTCGTGTAGTTACAACCATATAATGCTGCATTTTGCTTAAAGTAATAATAACACAGATTAATTTGTAAATAATAAATTGAAACTTTCCTAATAAATGCTCAATATCAATTTTCGGATAAAATTATTGAACACCTTTAATGTAACCTACCTAACCTTGTTGCTTAGAAAAAATAAATGGAATCGTCCAAAGCCATGCAAACTCGAATTCGCGCCTGAATCGATTAATATCATTGGTTTGTAAGTACTGTAAGGAAGCCAAACATCTTCCTCCTATGTGAACTCCTTTTTAGCAGCGTTGCGGAGTCGAAGTCGGGAGTCGGGAAGTCAGAGGTTTTTGGGTGGAGTCGGAGTCGGAGTCGGATTTTTGAACATCATTTAGAACAAGAGACGGTCTTTTTGGCCCAGCACATTGTTTGAATATAATCCATTTGAACTTCTTGACAAGTAGTAGTATGAACTTAGTTGTAGTAGTAGTAGAAGATATTGTTGTAGTAGAAGATATTGTGGTACCCCCGCCTGTCCAAGAATTAGTCATGAATGGGCCGACTGCAGTTATTTCTTCGGTCCCACATTTTTGTGAAATGGCCGCCCACATCGATTACCTCATGGAAGGATATGAGGAAACATACAAAGAAAAAACTAGATGGGAGTTTATTCGCAATACTATTTCTTCTCATAAGAAGGACAGACATTATAGAATGAAAGCGGCTACTACTTACACAAGACAATGGATGCAGAAGGAATCCATTATTTGTACCAGAGATGATAAATCGAAGAAAATGGTTTTTATCCATAATGATAAGTACTGTGACCTCCTCTCCGAATTTATTAATAGCTCAGGTTCAGTTGCCATGCCGTATGACCCTACTGACAGGATAGCTAATAGGGTTGATATTCTCCTTAAGCTCCCTCCTTCCCAAAGGTCTGGAAAGTTAAAAAGATACGTTGTGTTTATGCGCCTAGATTATTTGCGTATGTGAAAACGCATAAGACTCCGCTGTCTGTAAGGCCGATGGTCGATAAGCAGTCCTCCCCATTGTACGAACTAGAAAAAACGATAGCGAAATGGGCTGGACAGTACATGAAGGATTACGTCTACACTGTTACTTCTACACTGCAATTCATGGATAAGTTTTTGGAATATGGTCCCTTTCCTAATGAACACTACACGGTATTAGACTTTGACTCCTTGTACCCCTCAATAGAGCAGGCCCCCGCCGCCCTTATGTTGTATAGATTTCTGTTACAACACCTCCCAGAAGCCGATTGTTACCCTAGTACAGTCAGGGAGATATGCCACCTAATAATTTATAATTCTTATTTCGTTTTTCAAGGACAATTCTTTGTACAAAAGACTGGCGTTCCAATAGGGGGACCTTTGGCAGGTCTGATGGCTGAACTCGTTGTAAGATACAAGGAATCTATGATAATGGGCTTTTTTAAGAATCACCTTAAAATATATTTAAGATATGTTGACGACATTTTCATTGTATGGGACGGTGATGTTAAAGAACAAGAAATAGCTAGTGCGCTCGAGGATGATACATCTAAAAATATAAAAATGTAAAATATCAAAAATAAAAATAATAAACTCGAATTTATATCAAATTTATATTTGAATAATATTATATTGTCATTAATTTTGTTATACTTTTTTTATACCCCACAATTTCAATGCTGAGTACTGAATGATATGTTTTTCTTTAATAGACACTCGAATTTCATTTTTATAAATATACTTTATAATAAAAAAAAATCGCTTTTCAAATTTATTAATGTATATTATTAAAATTTTAAATAACATACAATGATAACTGATAAATTACCCATTTATTCTTTTATCAGATGATTCATTAATGAAATCCAACAGTGTATGTTTATTTAATATTTGTGTTACAGTTATACAGTTTTTTGTGAAACTCTTAAACCAACTGCCAATTTCGGATAAACAAATAATCGGTACTTCTTTTCCACTCACGACTAGCAAAAATAGCGATCTAACATGGTTAAAAATAAAGTTTTAATAAAAGAAATTACTAAATTCTTTTTTTAAACTTTCTAGTCGTAGTTTATAAACGGAATGCTTGTAAATCTGTAAACATCTGTTATGAAACAGGCCAGACATGTTATTGTAGATTTAGGTTTAAATAAAAAATAAAATTTTATGATAACTTTTAATACAAATTCTGTTTTGATAAGCATAAATTGTTTCCTCTACCATAAAAAAGGTACGAATCAATAAGATAAATATTTTGTATTTTTGTTTTTGTTTGATTTTATAACGATTTTGATATTTATGCCCATAAGCTGCATCAAATTATACAAACTCGATATAGTTTAAGAAAATAAAAATAGAATTTCTTATTCACTGATATAAAAAAGAATATCAACTAACTGCATCTACTTTTGAAAATTATTAAATTTCACGAAAATTTTTATTAAAAAAATGATTGCACAATATTGATATTTTTATCTTTAATTTGGATTAATTAAAATAAACTGTTATTGTATAATATAATATATTTTCAATATATTATAATTATCTTTCCAGGATAATCGCTATTTATTGATTCCTTGGATGGTTTGGGTTATTTTCATGTTGGTTCTTAACGTAATTTCCATAATATTTATTATTATAGCAGCAATTCACAATCCGGTAAGTTCTTAAATTTATCAGCATAATTATTTTTATATAATTAATTATAAACTCTAAAGCAGTTTAGGTTACATTACAGCATTGTCGAATAGACTGATTTTCTCATTTTTATTCATTATCTGTGTTATCTTTCTGTGTCTTATTTTATCTATTATCATTACATTTTATTATGATTTTATAATGCTTTAAATATTAGCAAATTTATCAAAGTTTTCATTGTGATTAAAATTACTTTGATAATTAAATAACAAATAAAAATATCAAAGACTAATTTCTAATTTTAATAAATACATAAATTTCCTAATAATTTATAGTTAAACAAGCATTAATTAAATTTAATTGTTATAATATAAACTACAAACAACAAATTTGAATTATATTATACTAATACAAATGCTCATCTAACTACGAATATAATTCGTACATAAATTTTTTTCGTAAATCAAGTTGTTCATAACTCAGATACTGCTATTATTTTGGCTCAAAAAATACTGAAATAACTTTATATATTATATATTGTAATGTATTTCACAATTGGACATATTAAAAGTTTGTTATTTAACAGATTTTAATGAAAAGTTTTGAATTTTAAGCGAGGAATTTTTTGTGTAATCACCACCATCCTGAAATGTTGCCATAATATGCTAAATAATTGTGTAATTTTACATTATGTTGGTTGCTAGAACATTTTGCTATCATATTACTTAAAATTATCGTAGTTTTTGAAATTTTGTGAAACTTGAAAATGAAATTCGACGTTCGTAAGTACAAACGTTCATAACTAGATCTTCGTAACTTTATAATATACAGTCTAAACTATATACAGATTTTCTATATACTAGATCTTCGTAACTTCGTACATACAGGTTAGAGTAGATTTTTTGTAGCTTCGTAATATACAGGTGTTACGCCTGTATATTACGAAAACTTTGCAATAACCAATTCTCACTTTTTTAATATTAAATTAAATAGTGAAATTTAAATAAAAATCCACTATTGCATTTAAAGTCTGCAGGTTTGCAGATTTATTCTTAAAATTTAGCATAATCTACTATTTGTGATACATTTTAAAGCCGATTTTCGAACTCTAAAAACATTCACCACCTGCTCAGTGTAAATTGTAGCATTTATACATGTTAAGCTATTTAAACATTAAAAACTGCACTTAAATTTTTTGTGACCTCTGCAATATTGGCATATCCTGATAATTTCAAACCTAAAGCTTTAAATTTTGATGATCTTTGTAATAATACAGTTATGACTGATCGTTGATTTAAGAAATATTTTTTATACTTCAACAATCAAATTAGTTATCAGATTAAATTTTATAAACAAAGATAAAACGATATTTATAAAATTTTATCTGATAACTAATTAATCCAAATATTATTCATATAAATAAATATATATATCATCTTACTACACTGATAGATAAGTGATTTAGCAATCATTTTCGATAATAAAATAACTTTTTTTTATATCGTATCGATCATTATTCCTGAAGTTTTACTTGGAGATAAATAAAACATTTCGTAATGTAACAATAATAAAACCCTATATTCATGTTATATTAGCGTATACACTTACTTATTGTATACAGTATCTATTTATGATGTTTTCCACACAAAATTGTTTAAATTATTATACATGTAATAATCTTAAATTTGCAACACAGTTACAAAGATGCTATTCAGGATAAGAGGTTATCAATTAATTGATTACATGTAAAATTGATAACGGATTCATATTTATCAAAATACTTATTATGAAAACAAAATTTATAGAATTTACTTTTATAGAAAAATACAGAAATACTAAAGCATATACATTTTTTTTTTATTTATTTATGAGAATAGTTTATTATTTTAACGAATTTTGAAATCATTAATAATTTTATCTTTAGAGCTGCCTTCAAATTACTCATATCGTAATTATTGCTATTATTATTATTACCGGTATTATTAAATTAAAATAAAATTTGAGTTTATCTAATTTAATTTTTAGTTTCCTTAATTCGTTTATCATCATAAACTATGGTGCAATTTTTTAACTTTATTTTTATACTTTATATGTGTTAATATTTCACTCTAAAGCTTACTTAACAAAATTCTGACAAAATAATATAAATCACGTCTTTAAAAGTGAAAATTTTTGACTTTTGATCGTCTTGGAACGAATTAAGTTTTTAACATATATTATGTATATCCGATTAACGTAATTTTGATTAAAGATCATTTTCATGAAACAAACTAATATCATTAACCAGAAATCATTTTTTAATCCTCTGCCAATTATTTTGATGATATAAATTAATAATTAAAACAAATTAAATTAAGGAAACAAAAACTGCAAACATTGATATAGAAACCATAAGTTTAATATTTTCTTATTTGAAATATGTATTAAAATATTAATTATTAATATTTTTATTATTAAAATGATTAAATAATAAAATATAGGCAGCAAAAACGCTAGGGCCGGCCCTGCTTGGTGTCCATATGTAGATTGAGAGGTTAAAAAATAACTAACGTAACCATTTCTGAAACAGAATATTTTTTATTGAAAAAATACATTGCCTGTGAAACATGTCAATATATTCGGCCGAGTCCCTTGAATAATCGAGTACTCTTTTTTTTATGCCCCCTTTCCAATCAGGGAGATTACTAAGGGGGCGGAGCCAGTTCCAACCCCTTTCCAATCAGGGAGATTACTAAGGGGGCGGGGCCAGTTTCCAACACAGAATGCACCCACACCTGTGGAGGGGACCGGATGGTGAAGGATGGTGAGGGCCGGGCCCAGTACCCCGAAAAAATCCGGGACCAGACCCGGGATGCCTGGACCTGGGTCCTCCTGCGTGGTACGCCAACAGCGTTACAACTCGGCCATCCGGCCGCCAAAAATCGGGTAGTCTGGCATTGTGGATTCTTTCTCCACTTTGTTGTTAGCCCTGGAAGTATCTGAGAGAAAGGCTCTCCAATCTGCTCTCAGTTTCATTCGATTATGCTGAAATTTTAGACGTCTTTAAATAACATAAGAAATATCTGATCTTAAACTTAGATCAAACATAGATCGTTGAGATTAAAGTATCAATAATAAAATTGGCAATAATTTTATAAATTAATTTGCTTGAATTTTATAAAACATTAAAACGAACTTTTAGCTTAAATAAATATGTAACTTTATTATAAAATTAAAAATATAAAAGAGTGAATTTAATTTTAACTAAATTAAAAAAAATTTTTTTCTACATAAAAGTGTCCTTCAATTTTACGTCTGCTTTTTCGTGTTATATCGAAACCAAGCGAAACGCACATAAATAAACGCACTCAAATAATCTAAATTGTAAGTAAACTGTTAGGTAACTCTAAAATTTTGACTATTAGTTATAAATAAAATTATAAAAAGTAAATATTTTTTAAATATATGAAGTTAGATTAAGACTATTATAATTCAGGACAAATAGTTTGTCTGCACACTTTGAATATTTGCGATGCTGAATACAGTCAAACTTCGGTTCACGAAATTAATTCGTTCCTGAAGGTCGTTCGTAAACCGGAATGTTCGTAACAATTTCGGTTCAAAACAATTTTCCCCATAGGAATTAATATAAAATGGATTAATCCGTTCCTGGATCCCAGATGATTGCTTATTTAAACTTTTACACAGTACTTTGATGCATCAAGTATTTAACACAAAATCAATGGAAAGCATTAAATCTCCCACAAAAAGATAAACACAACACCAAGCAGATCAAATATAGATGAAAACTTTAGTTTACCATACCTGTGTACCGTGTGTAATTTAGTTTATCCGCGGTACGGTAAACTTTAGTTTACCATACTGCGTAGTGTACCGTACCTTTGGAGGAGAGTCGAGGGCTTAAATAGAAGGTGGTGAGGAAATGAAATATTGTTTGGAAGAGGATTCTTTTTCTTTTTTCTGTCTCTTTGCACCACTCGACTCTGCTTCAGACCTACTGGGCCTCTATCTCACTAAAAAGTTGTCCAATGTGATTTGTTTTTGTCTACGTTTTAAAATATTTCTAAAGTAACACATGGCATTATCAGTAAAAATGTTTATGCTGACGGTTTCTGTGTTCATAACTCGAGATACAGTATAACATCCGGGACGCTTTGTATTTGGGAAATTTGTTCATAAACCGAGGTTTGAATGTACATATAATGTATGCAGACTCCCATGATTACAAAAACATATAGCAGTCATGATTCCTGCCATGCTTCATCCAACATTGCTTTGAATATATAGGTTTTGTTCTGTTTTACATTAATTCCAACCATTGATTATTAATTCAGTTAAGCAGTTGGCTATTTTAAAATCTGCTTTTTCTATAATGTTTGGAGAGACTCTAAACATATTAGAAAAAGAATTTATTATTTCTTTTATAATCTATATTCCACCACCTGTAGTGTCTTTAAAATGTGTTTTTAGTATATTTTTATGTGAATAATTTAATCTTTTATTTAAGTCAAAAATCTTTCACTCTCAAGAAACAGACCATCATGGACAGTCCAAAAGTTTGATGCTCTTCTGTCAATCTTCTATTGTTCTTGTTTTCCACAAAGAACCTTCCGATTCCAAGAATACAGTTTCTTTGCATTATCAACCCATCTGGTTACAAGGATCCAACTCCTTGTAACCAGATGGAAAAGTGCTATTATGAGGCCTGCATTGCAATACAAGGTTTCTATATTCTTTATGAATATCATATATCATAATTTTTTTGGATTGTTTTGATCATTTTGGCCATTTTAAAATTTAACTCCTAAATTAAAAGATTTCAACTTGTTTTTTCAAAAAAAAAAAAAAAAAAAGTTAAAACATATACTTGTTTTTTAAAAAAAAAAAAAAAACAAGTTAAAACATTTACATATCAATTAAAAATTTCAAGAAAATAATAATGTTCAATCTCATGAGATTTTAATAAATTTCATATAAAATTTTTTAGCTGTCTTAACTTTTATCTTTCAATATATTATTATTTTCCATTGTACTTTCTCTCAATCAACTGACTGGAATGCTAGGTGAATAGACATTTGTCAAGTGACAACTAGTTTGTTTTCCATTTTCAACCTTATATTATTATTATGGACTTGAAAAAATTTCCCACATGGAATTCTCTGTCAAAAAAATCACTGTACTGGCTAAGTATCATTTAATTTAATATACAATAATTTTCTTTCTCTGGCTATGCAATGAGAAATGTTGACTACATATCTGTATAGGTGCTTCTCACATTTATAAAACATTCTAAGTTTAAATATACCATTTCATTTTCAAATTTCAGAAAATTTCAAAACTTTTCAAGAATTTTAAACGTCATGATAACAATGTCTAACAAATATAATGCAAAATGACACTGTTACATGTACTCCTTGAAACTGAAATACTGCTGTTATTTTAACTTCCAAAAATACTGGAATAACTTTATGTATAGGTAAGCCTCGATTAGTTCGAATAATGGGTTCCACAAATTTCTCATACTATTCGAATTCACACTAATCAAAGTATTAACTATATGTAAAATATGGTAATTGGTTTTTGCTTTGTGAGATTCCGGCCATTAGCCAACCTCATGATGAATAATCACAATACTAACTGTTTAAGAAATATTTATTTTCATATTTTTTACATCATTGTTCATCATCTAAATTAATAACTTACCAGGATTGCGTTTCAAACCATCATCAAACCAACTGCCAAATGGAAACCAAAACAGCGAATCGAAAGCAGAAGTTGAGCCCCGCCTGGCCGCCAATTCTGGGTTGAGAATTGAGTGGATATTCCGATTTGTGATTAAGCATTGCAGCTTTATTAAATCAGTAAATTAGTTCCAGATAGAACTAGTTAGCTAAGTTAATGAACTAATGAGAAATTTTTAACAAGTTTTCTATTTGTTTACTAGCAGAATATGACAGCAAACGATAAGAAAAACAAATTTTTTTTTCACAAGTTTTATTTTAAATAAAGAAATAATTGGGTAATAAACAAAAGAAAATAAATAATATGGGTAGCACAGCAGTATAAAGGCAAATAAAAGCGAATGGCAAAAAAGCCCATCTTCAAAGCCAAGTGACTGTTCTTGGACTGCTGCTCGTCCTATTTTAGTAACCAAAAATTAACAGTAATTTGTTAATTGACATCATAAAAGGGAACGGACCTTTGTTAGTAAGATGGTCTATGCTTACAACTCGCATTAATTGAATATTTGCTCTCACTAACTGATCTATTCTTACAACTCGCATTAATCAAATATTTGCTCACACTAAGTGAAAAACAGTATCATTTTTATAAGCGCACTAATTGAATATCACATTATTCAAACTCGCACTAATCGAGCCCTATCCGTACTGTATTTTTTTACATACATGAATTAATACACATTGTATATTTCATAAATGAACTGATTAGAAATTTCTTATTTCACAGATTTGAATGAAAAGTTTCAATTTTATAAAGCAAGTTTTTTTTAGTATAATTGCTGCTATCTTGAAATACTGCCACAATATATTAACTAACTGTGTAATTTTACATTATATTGATTGTTAGAGCATTTTGCTATCATAATGTTTAAAACTCTCAGAAAATTTCAAAAATTCTTCAAAATTTGAAAATGAAATTTCATGTTTATAAGTACAAATGTTCACAGCCCTAGGAGCTCTCATATTTAACATATCTATATTATGGTAGTATTTCAAGATGGCAAAGATTATAGATAATACTTTGCTTTATAATTGGAACTTTTTATTCAGTTCTGTAAAATAAGTAACTTCTAATTGAACCAATTATAAAATATATTACAAAACACAGTATAATAGGTTCCTAGTTTATGTGATTTCGACTTATGCTGTTTTAGAGATATATATGTATGTGTCTATTTTCATTGAATTTCCATAAAATGCAAATGAAAAATTCATTAAACAAGTTTATTTCTTGCAAAAATATCATTACAGCCTTGAATTTTATCATCAATGCTTAAAGTATTTTCATAAATTTCATTTGATCATGCTGTTTGCTAATGTGCTTCTCTGTGTATATTGAATTTAAGCATTCTTGAACTTATATGATTTTCAAGTTATACAAACATTTTTAGAAGAATTAACCATGTAAATTGGGATCTACTATATATAAAATGATTTCAGCATTTTTGGATGCGACATACAATAGCATCAGTTATAATATTTTCAAGTTATAAACAAAAGTTATGTACAAATTAAATACATAACTCTAGGAGCATCTATATTGAGATTATAGATCTGTCCAGTTTTTATAAACTGGACAGATTACCGGACATATGGTATAATTTTGAACCCTGTACTGACATAGCAGCCCTATAAATCTACCTGACTCCTGGACATGGTGTGCACACAACAGACTTTGAGTAAGCCAAGACGTGTACGTTATGTTTTTATAAACTGGACAGATTACCGGACATATGGTATAATTTTGAACCCTGTACTGACATATGGGAATTTCCCCTCTTCTGTACATCCTGCTACGCTATAACTACGAATCTGTATCTAATATAAATCTTTTTTATTTTATTATATATATGTACACTTATATGTTTAAACCTTCTTTCTGTTATTTTTATATAATTGTTTAATGTTATGGAACTGTGCAGTTTATGTTAACTATTCTATTTTTTAAATTGTTTGTTCTATAAAATGTTCCATTTTAGAATATAAAGTTGTGTGTAACGGTACTGAAGAGGGACTGAGATGCAGTCCGAAAACGTTATACTGCAATAAATTTATGTAGAACTTGCTAAGTGAGCTGTTTTTAATACATATATGATAATAAGCAAGTTGTTTTTCTATGTGATATTTAACAAATTAATAAACACACTTTCACCACACTACAAATACATACCAGAGACAATCCTAGAAAACTCGACACACAAGATGTACTACGACAGAACAATCCTAACAGACAAAACCATACACCACAACAGACCAGACATCACTTTCATAGACAAGCAAAACAAAATTACCTACATTATAGACATCTCAATACCCGACACACACAACATCCAGGATGTATTCATCCAAAAAATTAGCAAATACACAGAACTTTCACAAGAAATTAAGCATTTCTGAAGAATGCAAAAGGTAGTAACAGTACCCATCATTATTTCCTCAACAAGAGTAATCCCTCACACCCTACACAAAAGTCTCAAAACACTAGATCTACATCCCAAGACATATGTAACACTTCAAAAAACATCACTACTCAATACATGCAACATAGTAAGAAAGTTTCTCAGGCACTACACAGACAGTTTAGTTAACACACCATTAAACATCACAAGTAGCTATGTCTTGACTTGTGTGTCCGGACATAGCACAATTAAACATCACAAGTAACTATGTCTTGACTCGTGTCCGACATAGCTTTGTCCTGGAGATACTCCATGACCACACTGATGACAATAAAATACGGTCCAGTGAACAGCATCATTTAGAACTTCCTTCTTTATAGGTTTCTTGGGTCTGGGAGTTGGCTGTTTCTATCTGCTTATTTCCAGCATTGATTTCTTCTTCACGTGGGTAAACTGGGATTACCTACGGTTTGAACTTTTCCACTCATTTAAAACATTAAAAATTTTATACACATTATATGCATTATTATTTTTATTTTAAGTTCTTTAAAATATAATTTTAGAATTTTTGAAAATGTTTCCTTTGGGAAAGAAAATTATTTTTAGTGACAATATTCATCATTTGCAAAGAATTAAAAGATTTTCCAGGTAAATTTATTTTTATTAAATAAAGGTAAGATAAATACCTTAAAATATATCTGTAGAGATGATAAGTTACATAAAGACTATTACTGGGCACCTTCCTTGGTAGGAAGAGAGAATTGTATTGTATGAAACATTTTAATTCTAACAATGAATATTTTTTAATCTAAATTCATTAAAACAATTTTAATAAAGCAATAAAATTGTATTTTGTTTTAATTTTAGAATTGAATTATGCTTTATTTATTACTATTTTTTTTTGTTACCTCAATGCAGAGAATGAAACAATAGCCTATAAAAAGGATAATTTAAATATATTTTGCAACAGAATGAATTTTTGTTAAGTGATATTGCAATGCTGAAATTTTTTAAGAATTGATAAACTATACTATATTTCCTAGTAAGAAAAGCTTTTTTGGTATCAATTGTTTATTACTATATGTTTTTTATTATTCATATATTCTTTACAATCAAAAATATTCTCTCTCTTATCTATCTTGTATTTGGAAACAGTAATACAATTTTTCTTACATTAATTCTTAAAATTATGAATTTAAAACTGTTAAGAGAATCTATAACTCTGTAAATAGACTAAAAATATTACTGATTTAAAAATTAGTTTAAAACATATATTGAATAGCTTTATTTATTGTATTGATATTTTATTTCAAGTGATTAATTATATTAACTTTCATTCTGATTAAGGCAAAGATTTGAATATTTATTTAATATTACTGATTTAATAAATTGATAATTAATTTCTGAATGCTTTGAAAAATTAATCAAAAATATTCTTTTGGTAATGGCATTTGTCCCTGATAAATACAGGTAACTCTCAATTTATGAAGCCTCAAATTACGAAATTTGTATCTTTATGGATTTACACATATCTTTATAGAATTACCATTACACATAGTTTATGTGAATTTCTATGCATTTCTAGAAGCTTCTCAAAATAAAACAAATGGGACCATTTGAGTGTGTAATTTTTATATTTCTATAATAGTAATTCATTCTATAATACAGTGCTCCCTGGTTATAATGCAGGTTTGTGGGGTGGTGATCCGACCTGCATTATAAGACAACCTCGCTATAACCGATGACTTCTCTTATTCTCTAATTTAGAGATTCTTAATTAGAGAATAAGAGAAAGCCTAACCTAGAAATCAAACTGTTTAAGTTCATCAAACAATAATTTCAAACAAGCACTTTTTAGCAGTAAACTTAGTAAATGTTTTTATTTTACTTTGCAAAGTACTTTCGGCTAATTGCCATCTTCATCACTATTCCCTAACATACAGAAGTATTTGAAAAATTATTCCTTTTCGAATACGTCTGTATGTTAGTGTATAGCGATGAAAATGGCAATTAACCGAAAGTACTTTGCAAAGTAAAATAAAAACATTTACTAACTTTACTGCTAAAAAGTGCTTGTTTAAAATTATTGTAAGAGAAAGCCTTCCAATTTATCCAAGAAGGTTCGTAATCTTCCTTCTGCAATCTATCATCATATTGTTCCTTCTGGAACATCAAACTCCCATTTTATTTGTGCTTTTGAGGTACAACCTTTCACTTGATTTATTATGTTTAGTTCTCCTTAATGGTATATGATTATCTTTTATTGTTTGCCATTGTCCATTAAATGTTATTAAAACAATAACTATATTTGTACTTGCTAAAGTCACAAAACAACCACTAAAAAATCTGTCAGATACAAACTTTTACTACAAATAACCTTTCGTTTGCTTTGAATACTCGTGTTGTCAATTGAAAATATTTTGAAGTTGCCATCTGAAAATTTTTTATTTTTTTTTTCAAAGATATTTTGAAATTTATATAAATTACTGTCAGAATTAATAACATGAATTCAAATTTCTATTATTTTATCTTAAATAATAATAATAATAGTTCAGGAAGTTTAGTTAATTTTAGTTCTATTATTTGGAATCTAATTTTAGTTCTTTTATTATTTAAATATGGCAACGAGAAGTTAGTAAGGCAGATTGATATCAATTATGCTTTGTATTATATTTTTCTCGGGATCTCTTTCAAAAGAATGGGGAACAGGAAAGAACCGTAGTATATCCGAATCCGCTTTATAAATGACAACATTATAACTGGGGAGCACTGTAATTTTACCTCAAATTATGAAGTTTTGAATTACAAACTAATACAGTGGATTCTGCTTAATTGGGACAGCCGCATAATTGAGACAAATCTCAAAGAACGGAAATCAAACTAATAAACTAATACATAATTTAAACGCTTAATTGGGACAGTAGCGGAAAAAGAATTTTCAATTTTTGATATATTTTAGGGATTTTTCGAAAGTATGGCTACACATACATACACTAATCTTTGCCAAAATGTCAAGAAAGATGCTTTGCTGAATAAAATTAAAAGCCAGCCATTTAATACAACTATGGTAGACTCGCTGAAATAAACCAAAATCTACCATAGTGTGTCTCCTACAAAAGACTCCTACAACAAGGAAAATCAACTGCATGAGGAATGGGCATTACAGAAAGAAATTCCGGGAACATTCAAAAGAAAGCGTGATGGAAAGGATCCAGGGGCTCTATTCTGAACGTCGAGTAAAACCGGATTCGATTTGGATTAGATCAATGGATTTCTATAGTTATCGGGCGAGGCATGAATATCATCAGCCCAGTGTTGAAGAAAAAGTCAGAGGAGATCGATAAAAAACTAATAATTAGGTACCTATTTTAATAAATCATTAAAATACGTACCTAATTATTATTTTTTTACCTAAGAATTACATATTTTATTTTAGAATTTATCATTACTTTGTTTAATTGGGGCAACCGCTTAATTGGGACAAAATGGCTTAGTCCCAACGTGTCCCAATTAAGCAGAATCCACTAAATAGTGGAACCTAACTTCAGCATAAATTGAGATTACTTGTCTAGAGAAAATTTAATTTTACTTTTTAGATTTTCATAAGAGAAACTGTTTGTGAAAATATTCAAATATAGTAGAATACCATTGTTCAATTTCCAAATAATCAGAATTGCCAAATATCCAAATGCAAAAACTCTTAACATTTTGAATTTTAGAATACAGTGAATTCTTGTTTAATGTCGGAGTTAGGTTCCTGAAAATCATGACATCAACTGAAACCAAAATTTCATCTACCTATCAGATAAATTTTCCAAAAACTGAATGGAGAATCAATCCATCTGAGCATCCTGTGTATTGTATAGTTTAGTTAATATATTGTGTTCATAGACAATATTGTATACTTCAGTTAATACTCAGATAAAATATTGTTATCTTGTTTTTTTATAATTATAGGCTTCCACTCATTTTCTATTATGAAAGGAAATATAAGAAAATCATTAGGGCTTTAAACCTTTTCACTGCCTTTAAATTTTTAATTTTTTAATTACAGGTAACTCTCAATTTACAAAGTCTCAACTTACATAGTTTCAAAATTATGAAATTTATATCTTTTAAAAATTTTTCTATTGTTACACATGGTTTGCATGAATTTCTATGCATTTTTAGAAGCTTTTGAAATAGGATAAAAGGGACCACCTGAGAGTATTGTTATGCAGTACAATTATGATCCATAACTGTATTGAAATAACAATATTTACAGTTTTTGATATAAGCTACAGGAACATGTTTCCTGTCACCACAGGCCTGTAGTTTAACATGAGATACCATCTAATGGCTTTTCTAACATAAATAAACAACTTGGAGAAACATCCCCAGCTTTGGTTGTCCACTCTCTGTGCAGCAGACAACTAAAGGTGATGTAGAACAGTTGACAGTGGTCAAAAACTTTTATTTGTGTAATAAAAATTTATTTCTGCCTAGTGCTGCATTGCTCAGTTTTTCAGTTTTTTCTTTTATAAGTGAAATATATAAAATATATTTTAGTATAAAAGTAAATTAGATATTCTTGATGTTTAAAATAGCATATATATTGTAAATATTTCCCATAATAAAATCAAATAAGGAAGTACAGTATATATAAATGTTTATATGTTACATTGATTTAAGCTAAAACAGTTTTTCATAAATTATGATATACTGTATAATATTTAAAATATCATATAATTTCATTTAATAAAGCTTTAATTTTATAGCAATAGAAATAAAAACAGTAGCATATCTAGTGTAGAATATGGAAAAACTCCAAAATCTCATATAAATTTTAGACATTCATCTAGTAAAAGTTCTTCAAATCTTCATAAAACATCTGATTTGTCTACATCAAGTATTACTTCTCAGTTATTAAAAGGCTCTGTTATTGCAGGTATATAATAACTTTAGATAATTTCTGTATCTGTAGTATTAAAAATGAAATGGAATCAAATACTGTAATGTAAATATATTAGTTGTAAATTTAATTCATATGATTTAATACTTAATACAATATATTTATTATAGTAATTATTATAGTAATATAATTTTCTTAAAGCAATTGTTGAAGGAAGAGGCACAGGTAGAGGAGAGATTGGAATTGCAAGTGTAGATTTAAATAATCCTATAATAAATCTATCACAATTTGCTGACAGCCAGGCATACATGAAAGTGATATCAAAACTTAATATTTTAAATCCAATAGAAGTGAGTTTTCTAAGATGTGTCATTATAAATAATTTATTAAGAAAATTTACATTTTTTAGATAATAAGATGGCTTTATAATTTATTATGTGTGAATGTCTTAATTCATTAATATATATTATTTTAACTCGGAATTTATAACAAATTGAATACAGATAGTCTCCTACTTATGATCATTTGACTTACTATAATCTGATCTTACAGTTGCCCTTACAATATTCAAAACTTGGCTATTTTCATAGAATAGTGGCTAGAAATTTTTTGTTTTATTAAAAATTTATAATTGGCTAATAGTTGCATTGCAAAGTAGTCACTTATTATCTTTGGAGCTGGATTCAATTCTGGATGATTTTATCATCTTGAAAGATTTAATATTTCATTATCTATTATTATTACTACTAAAATTATTACCAATGAAGGTCATTTTCAACTTATTGTTTTTTCAACATATGATAAGTTATCAAAACATAATTCTGTCATAAGTAAAAAATTATCTGTATTTATAACTAAACACTTTTTTTCAACATATGATGAGTTATCAAAACATAATTCTGTCATAAGTAAAAAATTATCTGTATTTATAACTAAACACTATTTAATTAAATTTCTCATAATTTATGCTTAATTTTTATTACTGATAATAAGTTTAAATTTTTTTTATCAATAATAAAAATATAAATATTTTATCATCACTGATACAAATACAGAATATCTTCCATTTAAGAGAAAATAGTGCATATTTCATACATGATCATTTTTCTGAACTTTTAGTTAATTTCAACTAAACTGCTATAATGTTTGCTTTTGCTTTTTTCACTTTGCAATATTACATTGAATATAGATATTCTATTTTGAATTCTATTTTGTATAACATACCAAAATATAATGTACAGAATAATAATCAGAATAAAATCTAGCTACATTTTTTTGTTTAATTTTAAAGAATTTTTTTCAACTATTGTGGTCCTTTTGCATTGGTAGAATAGCAAATAATAGTATAAAACATTTCAGTATTAGCAGGAAAATATTTTATTACTATTAAAAGAACATTTCCAACCACATACATCTGCATCAACAACAAATTTGTGTTTTTATTTTTATATATAAATCTTCTTTCACACACAGTTTGTTGTTGTTTTTGTTATTTAGTTTATCTACTTATTTTTTTTATTGTTTTTTCCATGTAAAAGTAGTTCTGGTTCAAGCACAAAATAAACTATAAGTTCATAACAGTTATTTATTTGGCCTGTTGTTTATTTTTATTTAATATTTACAATAAGAAGTCTAACATTATGAATATAAGATCTTCAAATATATGAGAACTTCTTATTCATGAGTTAACTTTCTGATAGAATAGGATATTATAAGTTGTCAAATAATAATTCATAATACTATTGTAGCTTAATTTAAGATTTTTGTTATAGTCAATATGAAAAATAGATTTGACCATACATTCAAGAGTTAATTTATCATGATGAATACAACCATATGATTAGAATAAATTGTCAATGTATATTTTAATGTTGAAATATAAGTTTTGTATGTGTTTGCTATATTCATAACTTGTCATTGGATATCTTAAATACAAACAAATTTTCTTAACTGTTTACAAAAGCATATACATGTTATTAAAACCAATCTGGAAAATTGATATTACAAGAGGGTTTTATATCAAATATGACTAGTAGCTAAATTATATAAAATAAAAAAGAAATTTGAAATTATCAAGAAACTGATAATGGAAAGAGATAAAAAATTAAATGAAAGTTACTATTTTTATGCATCATTTGTTTCAAATTCAAAAGTTATAATAAGTTTAAGAATTTAGATTAAATTTAAATTAGATATTATAAATAGATTATATTATTATAAATCATAAAAAATTTATTATTACAGGTTGTCCTCAACTTATGATATTCTAATCTTACAATGGCCAATATGCTATGAAAATATCATATTTGTATTTCTAGCTAATATGCTATTTTCATAGCATATTAGTTAGAAATATTTTTTTGTTTTATTAAAAATGTAGTAAAGCAATAATTTACCACATTTGGGATACAGGTTCAATTCTGGATTATTTTATAGCCTTGAGAACCTAGGATCATATCTAGAGGATTATACCATCTTAAAGAATTCAGTATTCCATTTATTATTAAACTAGTAAAATTATTACAATTATAGGTTATTTTTGACTTCAATATTTTCAACTTAAGATAGAGTAATCAAACATAACTTCATTGTAAATGGAAGAGAGCCTACATTTTATTTGATTCTATGTTTAATATTATTATTATTTAAAGTTTTTAATTTTTGTAGATAATTGTACCAGATACATCCTGTGAAAAGACAATGACAGTCTTAATTCAAAAGATTATTGAGCAACTATCTGATGTAAATATTACTACAGTACAAAGAAAATATTTTAGTGAATCAAAAGGATTACAAAGTGTACAATTATTATGTGCACCTGAATTTAATTCTGTGGAACTACAAATAGCTAATAAGTAAGATTATAAATTTTAATGTATTTTTTCTGTCATATATTTATTAAGCAAGCTTATTTTTTATAACTGTTTTATTAATCTTCAATACATTATATCTGTAATATGAAATTTGAATTTTTCAATAGAAAATTATCATTCTGTAAAGGATATATTACATTATTAAAACTTTTAACTGTCAAGGCATTTCTTTCAAATAAATGTATAATTAATTATATGATGATGATGATTTATGATAAATTTTAAATTGTTTCCATTTTGGAATTAACAAATCAATTCTAATTTTGATCAATTTAGAAAAATAACTTGCTTCAGCCTATATTAAAATAATTTAACAAAGAAATAAAATGATATAAATAACAATTTTATGTTATCTTAACATAGAACTGATATTTAAATCTGAAGCTCTCATAGTCTTTAAAGTTTCTGTTAAGGTTCTGAAATTTTTAATTGAATCTGAGAATTCATGAAGTATTTTTAATATATTAAAAATTTCTAATTCACAAATAAACCCAAAAGTATTTAGAAATAATAATATATCCTATTGGCATTGCAATATGTTTTGTTTCCTAAAAAATTAATGATTTAAAAAATAATAATAATAAGTCACCAAATATTATTTCATTAATATAGTTGCATATCATAAATGAAGGCAAATAAAAGTGAATATAGAATATAGACTACCACTTGCTATTATATAATCATGAAGTATATAAGCACTATTTGCAAGGTAATAAAAGTTTTATTGGCATATAACGTTTTTGGACACAATCAGTCCCTCATCAGTATGGCTGTTTTTAGTGAAGGATACCAACAGTAGCCTTCGCTAAAAACAGGCATACTGATGAGGGACTGATTGTGTCCAAAAACGTTATACGTTTTCATTTTAATTGAACAGCAGTAAGGAAGTATATAATTATTAAATGAATGTTATAGAGGCTGTATACTTTTTCTTTCCTTTTGTTTCACGTATATTGTTTTTTAAGGGTCTTACGTATATATATTTTTTCTTTCTTTATGTTTCATGTTATTAATATTCTTAATTAAAAATTAGATTTCTTATGTGGAATTAAATAAAGTTATTTGTTTTTAATTGGTTTTGATTTTTAGGTAGTATTAAAGAAAGTTATTTGTTTTTAATTGGTTTTGGAACATAACTCTTTTTTTTGTATTGGTCGGTAGTATTAAAGAAAGTTATTTGTTTTTAATTGGTTTTGGAACGTAACTCTTTTTTTTGTATTGGCTCCAGGTCTCACATAACATGGTTTCACACAACATGGTGTTTTTTAGGAACCTATCTATCATGTTATAAGTTATTGTACTAAATTATTATAGGTTCATAATTATATATTTTATTCATATAACCATATCAAACAATATGTAATATAAAATATCCTACTTTATATAAAGAATTCAATAAAATTTCAATTTCTCTCCTTGATTTTAGAAATAATTATTTTTTGACTTCAGTATAAAATAAGTTATACAAAATTTTTAATTTTCATAATCCATTCAATGATCAATTCAATTTATTGAACTTGCAGAAACAAAGGTTGAAATCAAAGTTTACAAAATTTCCAATTATAGAAAAAATTTTCATGCTGTGCTTTTTGTTTCTGAATGAATGTACAAATTTTACTGAATCATTTTTAATGCCTTATTTTTATGACTGTTTTCTATAAAGTATTTTTTGATCAATACATTAATTTAATATAGGTAGACCAATAAAAGCAATCAGAGAAATATGAAGTAAATTAAGTTTCTGATATCATTTATATTTTTGCTTCAATAATTCATCAGTTTCCAGAAATAAATGAAAACAGTTTGATTGAAATTAGTAGATTTAATAAATATATATAAAGAGTTGGGATGCAAAATTGATTCTCATCATGGTACCAAGAACTCTAATAATGATTCTGATTTTAAGATCAACTTTTCAGACAATTACAATTAATGTTTTAGACATTCGTTTTCATTATTAAAAATGATTTTAAGCTAAATGTATAATATATTAATAATAGTGATAATGAATGATGGCATTAACATATTTATATATAAACTTACCTATTAGCATGGTATTTTCACTTCCTTTGAATAAAATTTTTAATGAATGGGGTGTATAAATTATATTTTGAACATATTCAAGATATCTTAACAGTGCTGCTACTGCAGCTAAACAATAATATCTGAAATTTAAATTTTAGATTAAATTTTTATTCTAATTTTAAAATATACAATTTAAACAATTATATATATATTATATACATATTTTGTAATGTTTTAACTGAAATAAAATTTTTTATTAAAATATTCATATCACTGTTAGTTAACTTTACTGATTATTTGATTTGAATTTTCATATAAAAATTTATTATATAAAAAAAGCATCATCAAAACAATAGTTAGAATTACTAAGTTATTTCCTCCCTCATCAGTATGCCTGTTTTTAGCGAAGGCTACCAGTAGCCTTCGAATAAAATTTTTAATGAATGGGGTGTATAAATTATATTTTGAACATATTCAAGATATCTTAACAGTGCTGCTACTGCAGCTAAACAATAATATCTGAAATTTAAATTTTAGATTAAATTTTTATTCTAATTTTAAAATATACAATTTAAACAATTATATATATATTATATACATATTTTGTAATGTTTTAACTGAAATAAAATTTTTTATTAAAATATTCATATCACTGTTAGTTAACTTTACTGATTATTTGATTTGAATTTTCATATAAAAATTTATTATATAAAAAAAGCATCATCAAAACAATAGTTAGAATTACTAAGTTATTTCTTTATTATATTATAAAATGGAGTAAATCTAATTAGTTTTTGGTATCTTCTGAAGACTGCTTTCTTATAATGTTTAAAAAATTCCACAAAAAATAATGGAGGATATAAATGATTTTTCATTTTATATACATTTCATTTTATAGTCAAATTTTATTATTTGGCTATTATAATTAGATCTATTTTTTGAATGTTGATTGGATAGTGTTATGGTAATAACACCAATCCACTATCAAATCAACACAGGTAATAAGCCAAACAAATAATAAAACATATAAACAATTTTAAATAAGTAATAAAATAATTAAAATTAATTACAAAATAATTAAAATAATAAATAAAATCTGTAATATCTTTATGCATTTTTAATCTATAACACTGTTCATCTATTGAACAACATATTCACTTTTTGCAAGGTAATAAAAGTTTTATTGGCATATAACGTTTTTGGACACAATCAGTCCCTCATTCTTAACACTACCTTATCTTGTTCCTATTGAATTGTAACATATATCTGCCAAAATTCATTTTCTATGTCAAATAGTTTTTGAATATTTGATTTCCTCAGTTGAAGAATTTTTCAAAATATTTGAAACTTTAAATTGCTTTTTTTCAAAATGGAAGTTTAATTACACTTTTTTAAAAGCATAATTATGCTTTCTTCAAAAAATTACAAATGTAAAGCATAATTATTATTTCTTCAAAAAATTACAAATATTATTTGATAGTAAATGAGATAAAGATTAAATAATATCAATTTTCAAGAAATCAATATTTTAGCCATTTTTAGTCAAATTTTAGTGTAATGGTCCCTTAATAATAAGATTTTTGAATATGCTAAAGAATTTAATTTTTTAATCAAAAATAAATCAATAAAAATAATTGTGAATATTTCATATTCTTAAAGTCTATATAAAATAATTAAACTATACAAGAAAAATTAATAATTTTAATAATAATAGTGTTTTCAAAAGTTAATGTTTTAAATCAATATTTTAGAAAATATTTTTAATTAAATGATTTATCATAAAAAGTTATATATTTTTGTTCGGAATACTTGTTTGATATAAAATACTAATTTATTGGAACAAGAGTATAACAAAAAATTATGGTTTAGGATTATAGTAAACTTGAATTATAGATATCCAAGATAAGAAAGAAATGGTAATATTTGTATTTTATTCTGAATTTTATATATCTATATTAATACAGTATTTGTTGTTTTTTAATAATGAATATAACATGTTTTTATTTAAAATAATATGATATTTTTTTTAATTTTTTTTAGTTTATGTATCGTTGGTTGGATCCAAGTTATACAACAACTGAAAAACCAGAAGAAATAATATATATTTTGAAATTACTCAATTATCCATTTATAAATAATATAAAGAGATCTCAACTTATAGTTGTAGGACCTCAATCTTGGCCTAATTTATTAGGAGTGATAACATGGATGATACCACTGATTCAAGTAATTATTGTTTATTATTTCATGAATATAAAATTCAATTTAAAAATTTACTATAAAATAAAAATTACAAAATTCATCAAGCATTATTATAATAATAATGGTTGATAGATAAATTAGTTTTAAGCACCTCTCTCATTCTATTTGTAAAGCTTAATGAAGACAAAACAAAAGAATATAGGTATCCTTCCTATAATATAGTAGATAAGTTCCTGAAAAACACCGTGTTGTGTGAAACCATGTTATATGAGACCCAGAGCCAATACAAAAAGGAGAGTTATGTTCCAATCAGTTCAAAATGAATAACTTTCTTTAGTTCCATATAAGAAACTTAATACAAAATTAAATTTTAACAACAGCTCAAATTAATTTCATATAAAAAGAAGCAAAAAGAATTTGAATTTTTATTTGAAGTGAAAGAGATAAGAAACTTTATGATAAGATATTAACAACACTAAACATAAAGAAAGAAAAAATATATGCATAAGACCCTCAAAAAACAATAGGAAAGAAAAAAGTATACAGCCTATATAACATTCATATAATAATTATATCATTCTTACCACTATTTCGTTAAAAGGAGAATGTTTTTTTCTTTAACAATATCAAATTCACTTTCTGAACTTTTTATATATTTAAAGTTGGTATATCTTCTGCTCTCTTTATAAAATTTGTAATCTAGTCCACTACCACCTGCTACAAAACAATTGTTTTTTAGCATATACCTAAAAAAAATTTATGAATAATTGAAAAAAATTTATGAATAAAAAAGTTTTTTTCTCTTTCATATACCTCTAAGGAAGAATAAAAAAACCTTTTTTTTTATCCAAGAACTGCACATTTAGAACACAAAATACTCAATGATTGAAAATTAACACATATATGAAAAAACAAAAGGAAAGAAAAAAGTATACAGCCTATATAACATTCATATAATAATTATATCATTCTTACCACTATTTCGTTAAAAGGAGAATGTTTTTTTCTTTAACAATATCAAATTCACTTTCTGAACTTTTTATATATTTAAAGTTGGTATATCTTCTGCTCTCTTTATAAAATTTGTAATCTAGTCCACTACCACCTGCTACAAAACAATTGTTTTTTAACATATACCTAAAAAAAATTTATGAATAATTGAAAAAAATTTATGAATAAAAAAGTTTTTTTCTCTTTCACATATCTCTAAGGAAGAATAAAAAAACTTATTTTTTATCCAAGAACTGCACATTTAGAACACAAAATACTCAATGATTGAAAATTAACTCAATTTCAAATCGAAATCAAAAATAGACTGCATACCATCCCGCTCATGACAAACTAGTGAAATTTCATTTATGGCTAATTTTAGGTTAGGTTAGGTTACTTAAGCCATCATATCGCATGAATGATATACTGTATCTGGCATCAGCCATTTATTAGCCCATCACAGGCTAGCCAACACCCATGATGAGGTCAACCAGATGAAGGATGAGGTTCAACAAGCCAGGCCCAGACCTCGCCTGAAAAACTTGAGGTGTGAGACCCAGATTCTCCAGGGTGGTAAGCCATAGCTTTACCACGTGGCCATCCGGCCAATGACTAATTTTAGCAAAGTATTTCTCAATGATTGCATTTTGTGTGTCCCTAGTATGGAATGATAATATTTTGTATTGTAGGAGAGTAAACATAATTTTCTAAACGTTTTAAATATCGTGTTGTAGAAGTACCATGTTATATGAAAGTTTCTGCAATTTTCAAATCATGTTAGAATGAAACTGTGTTGTAAGAAACCAACCGTGTTATAGGAGGGATATCTGTATTTGAATTCAAGTAGGATGCTTGTTCTTATATATGCATTAACAAAACTGTAATATTCACATAAATATATACAATAGAAATATTAAAATTTGTGTTAGAGCAAAGCCGTGTTATAGGAGGGATACCTGTATAAGAAGAAAAACAAATTGCTAGTAAAGAAAATGGCCAATAATGCAATTCAGGTAGAACAGAATATTTAAAAGAGAAACAAATGCATTGTTTCTCTCCTAAATACAGTCAAACCTCTTTAAGCCACCACCATCGGTTTGCTATTTAAAAGTCATAGTACTCTAATAGGGAATAATTAAGATTCCTTTTCGTTCTAGTTAAAAGCTTAACCAGAGGAAATTTGTTTAACCATATTACATTATCTTTTAATCAGCTATTTAAAAGTCATAGTATTCTAATAGGGAATAATTATGATTCCTTTTTGTTCTAGTTAAAAGCTTAACCAGAGGAAATTTGTTTAACCATATTACATTATCTTTTAATTTGATTAAATAAATTAAAAAAAGATAATTACTATAAAAACATATTGCATTTATTTATTTATTATGATCAACTATCATAGATATTAGTGATTAATATTATAGAATCAATAAAATAATAATTTCTATAAATCATGGAATTTTATATGTAAATGAATATGAATTAAAAATACTTTTTGTATTTCATTAATTTTTTTAATTTTGAGTGCAAATTTTGAGTTTTTATTTTATAAAGACTTTTAATTTATTTATTGAAAAATTTATGAAAATAATTTATTTACTGATATTATTTATGAAAATAATACATAATTTTTTTAATTTTTTAGATTCATTAACTGCCAAAAAGTTAGAATTAATAACTAATCTCAATGATCCAAAAAGTAATCAAAGTCTTTTTGGTGTTTTACAACATACAAAGACAATTTGTGGAACAAGATTGCTACGTGCAAATATTCTACAGCCACCATCAGATTTAGATACTATAGTGACACGACTAAATTGTTTAAATGAACTTATTAAAAATGATGAGTTGATTTTAAATTTACAGGTATTTCAATTTCTTTATTATAAAAATATAAAATATTTACCCCACAAAATCAGATGCAAAAATTAAGGTATTATACAGAAAAAGAAAAATTTCATAATCCTTAGAAATTTTGTAATAATAATAAAGATCGGAAGAG
>AYEL01087095.1:0-25537 GCA_000484575.1 Olivierus martensii
TTATTGTTTATGTGATAGACAGTTATTTATATATTATTATAAATTTATATACCATTTTTAATTAAATATTCAGTAATTACAATATAAATAACTTTCTTTCTAATTAGTATGTGGAAAAATGTGATATACAAGCTTTTATAAATGATACTGAATCTGAAGACTGTTTTGTGAGTTTCATATATTTGTTTTAATTTTGAAGAACTTTTAGAAAATTCTATAAAATTATTTTTATTTTATTTATTTTTTTTAACTAGATTTTACATGAACAGATTCCCAGAAATTATTATGTATTTATCACTACTGGAGAGGCAATTTATGATAAATATGATCATCTTGGTAAAATTTAATATTATAAAAATATTAAAGTGAAACAGTTATTATTTTTTAATTTTTAATCCTTAAATATGTATTTTATATTATTTTTATTTGATTATTATGTATTGAATAGTGATTTTAAAATTTTATTTTTCTTTTATTTATATTATTATTCTGTTGTTTAAATTATAAATTTCTATTGTTTATTCTCATATTTTTTCATTTCATAAATTTTTTTAACATTTTATTTTTATGACAAAAAGGAATTTTAAGTTTTTAAAAAGTTATTGAAAGTATTTTACAGAATATATTCTCATTAAAATAATCCATATTTTTCCACTCAAAATACATTATAAAAAATTAAATAGAACCTCTGTATCAAAATCACTTTTTAGAATTTTATAATTCATGAAAATTGAACCTGCTAACTGTAATATAAATGATATCAAACTTTTGTTATTGGAACACAATGAAAAATGAAATATTTCAAGTGTGAAGCAAATAGTTTATATTTGATAATCATTTTTATATTATTCAAAACGTATCTTCTAAGTAAAATGAAATTTTTTTTCAGACTGGTATTCAGAAACAATTCAAGTAAAGAAAATTATAAAAAAATTAAATATTTCAATTCAAGTAAAATTATTGAAAAATTTTAATCTATACACAAAATACAGTTTCATAAATAGTTGTATCATCATATTCCATTGACCAACTTCAGATCCTGTAACCCAAATATTGAAAATGTATAGTTAATAAGGCAACATGGTTTGCTTAAAAAAAAAAAAACATATTTGAGATCATTACAATTAAAAATATTAATAATTGAAATAGAATTTATATACAATAAGTTTTATACTTATCTAATTAATTTCTCCAAAAAATCTCTACTATATTGAAAATCATATAAACTCAACAATACTTAAATTCAATATTGATTCAAGTTTACTCAGCAAACTTATAATCAATATTGTTCATGCAATTATAATCAATATTGAATTTTCTGTTAAATTCCTTTTTGATGTAGACAAAATTCAGGTTTCATAAAAACTATGTTCTCACTTATTTGTATAAATCTGGAAAGACCTGTATATCTTTTCTCATAAAATTAACATTATTGAATTTTTTATAATAACGTTATTATACAGAATATTCTGTAATTATGGAATTCAGGAAAAAATAACTAATTCATATACAAGGTCCATTCAATAAATAACTGGAAAAGTTGTATAAAAAATACAAAACTCTGACAAAGTTTGTGCTTTGTTATTTTTTGGTGGTGTCATATTACTATTATCAGATGGGCCTGGCACGTCTGCCTCACGAACGGGATGCTGGGAATCAGTGAAACAAGATGGCGGCATCCTTGCAGGTTTGCACCAACGTGGAGCAGCGGAGTGTCATTAGGCGGTGCAATATGGTGAAAGTTGTTTGAGTCGAACACAAGTGTATGAGTGGGCAGATAAGTTCAAACGGGGTGTAACAAGTGTTGAAGATTTGCCACGCCCAGGACACACTGTCTGTGCAGTCACGGGGAACACACATTGCGAGAATTGATGAGTTGATACAGAAAAACGCCCAGGACACTCTGTCTGTGCAGTCACGGGGAACACACATTGCGAGAATTGATGAGTTGATACAGAAAAACAGGCGTATTACGGTGAGTGATATTGCAGCAAAGATGAAGATTAGTGTTGGATCAGCCCACCATATTGTTCATGACGTACTGCTCTCCAAGAAAGTGTGTGCAAGGTAGGTTCCAAAACATTTGACATCAGAAATGAAAGGCACATGGATGTGTGCAGGGAGCATTTGTGACAGTATGAGGCTGAAGGGGAGGCATTTCTTCACCATATTGTAATTTGGGAGATGAAAGTTGGGTGCATTTTTACAAACCTGAACGAAAGTGGGTTTTCAATAGAGTGGAGACATTCTTCATCTCCAAAACCCAAGAAGGTGCAAACTGAAAGAAGTGCTGGTAAGGTCATGTTCACTGATTCCCAGCATCCCGTTCGCGAAGCAGGCGTGCTAGGCCCATCTGATAATAGTAATACGACACCACCAAAAAATAACAAAGAAGCACAAACTTTGTTGGAGTTTTGTATTTTTTATACAACTTTTCCAGTTATTTATTGAATGGACCTTGTATTTTAATCTTAAGAACTAAAATGATTAGAAAAAATCTTTCGAACAAATTCTCAATCTTTGCTCACACACTACTAGATTTTTTCTCTGAAATGATTTGAAAGCACTGATCAATACAGAAAAAGTTCAGTTTGTGTATCAGGAACAGTGATGAACACTTTGAATAAATTCTATGAATAAAAGTGTTTGTATTGCCATTTTAATTATTAATAAGTCAAAAAATAAAAACAGTAAAATATTAACAAAACTTGTAATCTTTCATTATCATTGTTAATCCATATAAAACTTGTTTTATTGATTTTTATCTGCCATTTTATCATTAATACTATTTTTTTCACTTCTTCATAGATTTTGTAAGATGTGGCGAATGAAAAATTATATAAATCAAAAATACAACGTTTATATCAGTTTTTTGAGTTATTTGAAGTAAAGCAAATGCATGTAACATAAACAATGATTTTTTTATTATTTTTGTCACTTTTTATCCAGTGCCTCAATTTATTTACTGAAATTAAATCTTTACATAAAAACGTTTATATCAGTTTTTTGAGTTATTTGAAGTAAAGCAGAATGCATGTAACATAAACAATGATTTTTTTATCATTTTTGTCACTTTTTATCCAGTGCCTCAATTTATTTACTGAAATTAAATCTTTACATAAACAATATATCTTGTATTTAATGAAGATAAGATTAATTATTTTTAGTTATATAAAAATGAGAATGATGAAAAAAATAGAATGAATAATCTTAAATTATATACCATAAAATATTTATAATAATATAAATTATGTTTTAGCTGAAAAGATTTATGGAAACTCTGAAATTCTGTCTTCTTTACTACATGAAAAAGAAGAATTTGAAAATGAATCAAGAGAATTAGAAGAAGAAATAGTAAGTAAAAAAAATTAAATATAGAAAAATAAATGATAGTATAGTTAATTTTACAATTTATATAAAACTGATACATGTTCAGAATCAAATCAGTTTCATATAAATTATTTTTACTTGTAATTTTTTAAAATAATAATTCCAATATTATTTTAATATAATAGTTCCAATATTATATATTACTTTATTATTTCAAAGTGTGGCTTTAAAAGTACCTGAAATAAAGCATAAAATCTTAAAATATCATACATTTTATATTTAAAATAAAATTAAAGATAAGCTTAAAATTAATTGAATTAAATTTATAATAGATCCTCATTTAATATTGGGGTTAAGTTCCTGAAAATCGCAAGTTTAATTGAAACATTAATCAAAACTAGAAAATCCATAAGCTTAGTGTTATAGGTTGGGTTTATGTTCCCTGAGTGCTTTCTTTCTGGTACTAATTGATTTTATTTGATAGTCCTTAATATATAACAGTGATGTAATCTGTAAATTCTGTGATTGGTCAATGCAGTTGATATGGGTTCAAGTCCCTGAACAATGATCTGATGTAAGGATATAATCCATACATCCATATATATATAATATATATATATGGATATATGGAATACATATATAATCCAGATATAAAAAAAGATGTATCTTTTTTTATATCTGGTTTTTGTATTTTGTGCTTGCTAAGTTCATTATGATAAAGTGAGATGTAATAATAATTATTGGTAGTAGACAATCCATAAATTTTGGTTATTTCCAACTTCAACTGCTCTGACTTATGACAAGTCACTAAATCAAGGACTATCTATGTATATTATTTGATAATGGAATGAAATAAATGAAAGCATGATTTAGGTGTAAATTTTAATTTGAAAATATTACATAGCAGTTATATTTTATGATTTATGGAAACAAAAATTATTTTCTAATAAAAGATATGTTAGAATTTACGGGTATTATTATGCTCATGATTATTTTTTCTTAACATCAGTTCTCAATCATTTGTTAATAGCAGTACCATTCTAGTTCCTATCATGTGTTGACTACACCCATGGAATTCAGATATATAGGAAGGGGATTAATAAACTGGGCCAGGATCTTTCATATAAATTTTTCAAGAAGTGCCTTCTAATTCAATCCCAAGTCCTCTGGTTGGAAAGTTGAAGTGTTTCTATGTGGCACTCCAACCAATGGTCCTATTGTAATGTAGTTTAACACAATGTTCATAAACATAATGTATACTTAAGTTAATACATATATAAAATGTGGTTACCTTGTTTTCTACAACTATTACTATAGGTTTCCAACATATTTTCTCTTATGCAAATTTCTTGCATAAATGTAAAGATAATAGAATAATAGATTCCAATCTAATGCCTTAAAAAACTTTAATTTTTTTAATTAATTAATTTAGTTTTTGCTTACAATATAATAGCAAAATGAGTTAAGAGAGGGCCTACTTATAGTGTTGTACAATATTTATTCATGTCTGGCACTTCCATATATAAATTAATCTCTGACTTTGGAGAAAAATTTTCATTGAAAACAAATTTTATTTTTTAAATTCATTCTGGAATCTTATGATTAATGCTGATTATATTATTGTTGCTATTAAAATTTTATTATTGCAGGTATGCTTTTTAAAAAAAATATTTAAACCAAATAGCATTTTAATTTTATACTTTCTATATTTCTGCAACTCTTAAGATATTATTTGTTATAAGATGCAGTTGTAGTTTAACAATAGTTTTATTTTATGAAAATAATATTAAAATAAATGCATATATTTAAACAAAAATATATTTTTTTATTAGTCAACAATACTTTAAATTTGATTTAACTATTATTTATCTATGCAACTACATATTCAGTTTATTTTGTCAGCTTCATTGCATAAAATGAAACTAACAAAAGATTGGGAAACACTGGGCTGTAATGTAACTAATATAAGAGAATTTGCAATGATTGCCTAAAGGTAAATCTGGAAAATCTTAGATTAATATAAAATTTTGTTTTAAGATAACAAAATGTAACAATTAATTTATGTGGTTTGATATTAAGAATAATTTTATTTTATTTATTTGTTTTTACATAAATGTTACAAAACACTTCATATAATAAATTTAAATCAAATTTGTTAGAACTAGAATAAAAAGTTTAATTCTGATATGAAAACTCAAGTTAGCCTTTGATTAATGTCAAAAATATTCTTTTTTGTGAATAAAAGAATTGTTTTTTTGGAGTTTTCTAGATATTTATCTAAAATTCTATTGTTTACAGAGAGAGAGAGAGATATCATGATGAATAATCATATATCTCTCTCTATATATATAACATATCTCATTAGATATTTCTGTTTTATTTTCTAAAATTTGAGTATTACTGATTACATCTTTACCAATAATATGAGCTCTTTATTTTAAAATTTATGTAAATGAAAAACAGCCATTCCTTGATTTATGGATTACATTTTTTTAAAAATTTCACAAGTCATATTTTATGTAAGTTGGAAAAATAATTTTTTAACAAAAATTCAATATTAAAAACTCTCAAAGTTAAGTGACTACAATGATTACACCTTTACAATGTTATAACACCATATTGTTCCCTGACTGAAAATGAGACAATGTCGCATGGAACAATATTATAACGATAATAGATGATACATAAAATCAACAAACCACATACAAAACAAATAAATCAAATAATATGAGATTGAATTTTGTATACAAACATGTTTGATCAACAAACCACATACCAAACAAATAAATCAAATAACATGAGATTGAATTTTGTACACAAAAACATGTTTGAACTTGTAACTTGCAAATATAATAGCTATTTGTGCTATATATTTTAAAAAATTAAAAAAAAAATTATGGAAAATATTTAATATAAGTCACATATTATATAAATTGGGGAGTGACTGTAAGAAAAAATTGTTAGGTATGTTATTAGAATATACTAGATATACAATATTAAATATATATTGATAAGATATAAACTCTCTTTTTTCCTCCAAAATTTGACTGTTGTCACTTTTAAAACAAATGGTTTGTATCATTACCTTTTATACTTATACTTAAAAAATACTTTAAACTTAAAAATACTTTACTTTATACTTAAAAAAGCACTCAATTAGGAATAAATTAGTCAAATTATAAGCAGATACAACTCAATATATATGATAACATATATATACATATATATTGAAATTATATATAACATATATATTGAAATTTAAGCATTCTGCAAAGAAAACATATCTAACTGATGAGATATTATGACACTATCTTAAAGCCTTTTGTGTAATTCTGGATAAATAAAAGTTGTACATTTAATTAAATATTAAAATTTATAGTTTAATTATTAATATATGAAGCCGCATTGGCTAAAATGTGTTTAATAACTTATTTCAGTTTATTCTAAATTAATCTATTATTATGGTTATTTATTAACTTATTTTGTTAATCTATTTTTATTATTAGCTTTGTTATTAAATAATTATATAAGATTAAAATCGGAGATATAATAAAATTTTTCTGCTCTTAGCTTTTATTACATTTTAGAATTAAAATCCAAATAATAATATGTATTTATTGATATATTTACAGTGTAAATTATAATTAATAATAATTATAAAATTTTATAATATATTTTAAATATTATTGATTTTATTAAATTTAACAAAATTGAAAACATTTTTTTAAATATAAATAATATTTTACAATATTAAAATACCCTAATATTTTTCAGCATTTTATTAAGCTTAAAAATATGATAATATGGAAACATTATCTAATAAATTACATCTCATATATCTAATATCTGAATTTGTTGACAAATGCTTTAACGGCCATTTAACAATTTCTAATTCTATTAAATTTTAAATTTTCTGTTTTTTTTTTCCTTTTTCCTAAAATAATAGTAAATATACAGATTGTAATATTTTGTTACATTTTATTTTTTTAAATTAAATTCAAAAATAAATTCCTAAACCTTCCAAAAAAAGAAATAAGGCTGCATTTGAAACGATTCACCAAGGGTTTCGATTTGCAGAAAATGTGCCCGACAATATTTTTGAGTCGCTCAATAAATGCGAACATTTTTATGAGGAATCTGCATTGAAATTACTTCAGCAGGATATTCGAAATTACTTTACATCTGATAATTAAATACAATATTCTAAATTATTCTAATTTATTTTGTTTAATAAATGCATGTTTTGTCCATCTTATTTTTCATTTATCTATTACATGCAGTAGACTTTTAATACATTAATATACTGTATATATATTTTTAAAAATTAAAAAAATTCATTTGTATATTTTTTCCCAAAGCTTTTTTCAAATCATTTAAGTTGGAGTTTTACAAGCTGTGAGCCACCATTGCTGCCGTCAAGGGGGCCGCAAAAAAGGCGATATGGACAAAATATCACTTAACTACTATACTACATTAGAGACAAAATATCACTTAACTACTATACTACATTAGAGAAAATTCAGGTTTTCTATATAACGAAGTTTCTATATATCAAAATTTTTCTAAGATACCTTCAATTTCGATATATGGAGGTCCAACTGTATTTTAATCATACAGTTCAAAATTATAACTTTTTAAAAAAAAGAACTTCCCCTCTCAACATATATTGTCAAAATTGACAAAGCATATTTTTTGCAGAATATATTCTGTCTTGATCTACTATTAATCATTATCTTTCATTGAGAATCAAAGTGAAATTAAAATAATTAGAATTATTGCATAATTCTTTTCAAATTATATAAAAATTATGCAGTTATGACTATTATAATTATTAAATTATGATTTTGTGTGTAATTTATACACAATACTTTAATAAAGATTTACAATATTAATATATAAATATTCTTTATTTATTTTTTTAGCCTACTTTCTGAAACAAGTCTGTTTGTGTGATTTTGTGCCCCCACTAATAACTTTTAAATTAATTAACAGATTTTCATGAAATTCATTAATTATGATCTGTTATTAAAGGACATCTCAATACTGCATTCTTCAATCCTGTAGGATTATTTAATCCTATAAGGATAGAATTTAATTTTAATGAAATTTTAATTTATATTATTGACAATAGATTATGCTCAATATTAAGCACTATTTAGTGTAGGGGTGAGCAATCCCCAGCCTGTAGGCCACATGCGGCCCTTGAGCAAGATTTGTCTGGCCCGTCACTAAATTTCTCTGTTGCATATTAATATAGCCCGCCGCGTCACGCCGATATGGCGACTGCCTAGACTAGATGGGGCCAATAAATTCTGGAATATTCAAGATGCTTAGGCCATCTGCTATATGAGGAGAAGCAGCTGTGATTTCCACCAATTTGCATTAAGATCAATTGGGAAGTATCCACCAATTTGCGTTAAGATCAATTGGGAAATACAGAAGTTGGATTAGTAAGTTTTGATTGTTTTGAAAAATTTGAAAAAATTCTTGGTCCTAAAATATGTCCGGATCTTCAGGTAGTAAATACAGAAAGGTTGATCAAGAACGTCGTACCTTCCAGGAGAAGTGGACCCAAAACTATTTGTTTGTTATTTATAAGTACAAGCCAATTTGTCTGATATGTAATGAAGCAGTCACAGTTTTAAAAGAGTACAATTTAAAAAGACATTATACCACCAAACATTTTCAAAAATATGGAAGTTTAATTGGGTAACTAAGAAGCGATAGAATCAAAAAGTTAAAATAGAAATTAGCCGCTCAACAAACTATTTTATTAAAACGCAGTGAAGAAGCTGAGGATATCGTTCGGGCGAGTTATGCTGTTAGTAAGAAACTGGCAGAACATTTGAAGTCATTCTCAGAAGGCGAGTTTGTGAAAGAGTGCTTAATAGAAGTGGCAAATATTTTGTGTCCAGAAAAAAGTAAAAAGTTTGCAGAAGTTAGTTTATCCAGAAGAACATTGGACGAAAACACTGATATTACTGATACAGTGCAACTAGCAATTTTTATTCATGCAGTTGACCAAACTTTGAAAATAACAGAAGATTTGCTCGCACTTCGAGCCATGAAAGACACTACAAAGGGGGAAGATATTTTTGAAGAAATTATTAATGTTTTTAGTGCTTTTAGACTGGACTGGGTAAAGTGAAGCGGTGCTACTACAGATGGAGCTCCTGCAATAATAGGGAAAAATGTGGGAATGGTGGGTAAAATAAAATCAGAATTATCAAAGAGAAATATTGACATTAATAATCTGTTCTCATTTCACTGTATCATTCATCAAGAAAACCTCTATGCTAAATCATTAAAATTCATGCACATAATGGAGACAGTTGTTTCATGTGTAAATTTTATTAAATCAAGAGGTTTGAATCACTTGCAGTTCCAGCAATTCCTGCAGGACTTGGATTCAGAATATGGAGACCTCATTTTGAACAAATTTGAAGAATAGGCAGTTTTAGTTCTTTTTGGAACTGCTTGTTTAATAAAATATTAACTGTGGTACCATTAATTAAAAATTCAAAATAGGTAGTGAAACATCAATTAATAATTAATAAATGGTTAAAACTAATTAGATGATATGGATTATGGTTTTTATCAAGTGACAAAATATATTTACTATTATTATTATCTCTTAGAATAAATACTTTTCTAAAATTTATATACATTTTTTATAATAAACTCTATTTCAAAAAGCTGACTAATATTATGCATTCTAATAAGTGAAAAGTAATAAAATTTTTCAATGGAATGATTAATTACAAAGAGAAATTCAACAGTTTTAAAAACATTAAAAAATATAAGCTAATTAAATTATAAAACCACTACTTTGCCATTTGAAACAAATAGAATTAACCCATTGACTCCAAACTCTGATAACTTTATTGATCCCTGAGTGCCAAACAGATTTATGTTAAGCCTAACAGACATTTGTATAAATTTAAATGCTTTTTTATTTTTTCAATTTTTATATTTAATATTATTTATTTTTATATATGATATTAATCAATATGTTTAGTTTTATCAGACATAATTAATTTTTCTTATTTTAATTATTTATGCCTAAGGTAATAGAAATACATTCTCTCTAATAATATATCATTTATCAAAATAATTTTAATTTAATCTGTTTTATTAGTCTCTATTCCATAACAAAATCCTTCAAAAATTTTTTTGTGAAGGATCTAGATCAATGGTCTCCAAACTTTTTTGACTGCGTACCCCTAAGACAGAAAAAATAAATGGCATCTACACCCAAATGATTGAGCAGAAGTCTATTGTAATTAGTATTTTAAAGAGGAAATAAAGTATGTAATATCCAAAAAAGCTATTATTGCACGTTATTTTTATTATAAACATAAATACATATTTATTTTTCTTATTACAATTTAATGAGAACAATGGGCTTGCATTTGTTTAAAATTTCTGAAAATGCAGGTTTAATGCTATCTGACATTGTGATACGAAGGTCTTGTTCCAAGTTAAATTTTTTTTTTATATTTAGTTTTAATACCCATTATTGCAGAAAATGATACCTCACATAGGTACCAAACGGTAGGTGTGCATTGGTTGCTCGGGATACTCAGATTTTAGTCTCATCCACCAATTGTGAAGAGATTTTTGTTTAAATTCATTTAGTAATGTATTGTATTTTATATCAAATAACTGTTTTTGAAATGATATCAGCAAATGTCCAATTTTTGCATTTTCAGTAAATGGTTATAAAATTCATTGAAATTCTTCTCCAGGAAGATTTGTGAATAAGTTACAAAAATATGTTTCTAAACTTCTTAAATATGTAGATATTACACTTTTTGTTTGTTCCACAGTCACATTATTTTCAACAATGAAATCAGATAAGGATGGAAACATTTCTAAACACCCATTTTCAAATTTCTCCTTCCACAGCAGCATTTTCTTTCATACCTCCACGTATCGTCTTGCGTACCCCACTTTGGAGACCACTGATCTAGATTATGCTCATTGAATTCCATCCTTTATCTGACAGAAAATCCTATCTTAGGTGTGGGTAGTCTCCAATAGCACTGGAATGCCTTTTGTTTAGTAACATCTATTGGAAAGCAGCATAAAATAAAGAAAAAAGACTTTTAGAATTTCATTTGAATCCTGAATATCTGTGGTAAAAAATCACAGACTTTTAGTTTTCTTTCAATATTTTTCAAGCAACTTTTGCCCATTAATCCATTATAATTTTTACTACATCTAGGATATTGAAATCTTCCATGCACTGCTTTCTATCCTATCAGATACTAAATTTCAAGGTTGCCCATCATATGCCAACTATATTTGTGATGAGGTTTTCCTTTCTTGTTTTTGTTACTTTTCTGCTGGAAGTAACTATATAGCAAGGGTATTTTAGCAGTCATCATGACCTATCTATACCCATAATGAGGTTATCAGCTATAAGATAAAGCATAAGATTCAACAAGTCAAGACTAGACTCTTCTGCAGGTTTTTTTTCAAAAATTAGGAGATATGGGACCTGGAATTGGTTCCAAATCTTCCAGGATGAAGGCCATGCAGCTAACTCATTCTTTGCTGTAAATTAGACTCTTCTGCAGGTTTTTTTCAAAAATTCGGAGATATGGGACCTAGAATTGGTTCCAAATCTTCCAGGATGAAGGCCATGCAGCTAACTCATTCTTTGCTGTAAATCAGTGAAAATGGTTCTGCTTTCGACTTAGAATACCAAAATCAAATCCAAATCCTATATTGATGGATTGTATTAGACAAATGATATTTAGGGGTAAGACAACCTATATATTTGTAAGATGCAATTTATTTGCAGCTTAAATACCAATTTATTGATGATATAAGAGCAATTTAATATAATTAATGGTGAATATGCTCACTTTGACTAATAAATTGGGTCTGGGATAATGACATAAGGAGAATCCAGTGCTCTTTTTTCAGCATACTTCATTAGATTGTTATATCATTATTTTATAAAAATTATAATATTGATTTCTAAACACTAAAAAATTTAGCTATAATTTGTAAATTTTTGTTATTATTATTATTATTATTATTATTATAAATCGTTTAAATTTTTAGATGAATGGGTGAGAGTTGTGATGAAGAGAGATAAAAATATAATGCTACATTGGTGGTTTTATCCAGATAGGTAAAATTTCATTTTATTAAGATGATACAAATTTATTAAAGATTTATTTAATTGTAATTGTTTAAAATTGTTTTATGTTTTCAGAAAAATAGATTTTTAATAAACTCTTTTCTATACTAATTAAAAAATGATTTAAATTTATTAAAAAATAATTGTAATTTGATAAATAATATAAAGATGAACAAAATATATATTATTGAATAACTCATTAGATAACAGAAATACTGAAATTTCAGAAATAATGAATGAAATCTGTTGATTCTAAATAATTCATGTATACTGGGAACATTTGAAATTAATGGCTTAATTGATAAAAGCTTATATCAATTCATTAACATTTTGTTTATAGTCATTACAACAACAATTATATATATGTACCATATACATGTACTGATATTTTTTATACAGTATTAATATTAATATTTTTGGTGATATATGTTATTTTTATATATAATTCAGAAGTACCAGATAATTGACATTATCAAATTCTTATTCCTGTTAGTCCATGCATAAAAGGTCTATAATACAATAGTCAATTTATTAGATGATATATCACAGGGCTGCCCACCTTTTTATGATCGTGAGCTACTTTTTTCACCAGAGCGATATAGCAATCTACTGATATCCAGGGAATAAAAGTACAAAAATAGCAATCTTGTCTACATAATTCAAAATTTATTAAATAAAATAAACAATTCTTCATAACATGAAAATAACTACGAATATATGGGTACATAAAGCAAAATTTTAATGCGATATTTGGCATTGTGTTGATTTTGCAATTGATTCAAAATTTGGATTATACGACGAAAGAAATAATCTTAAAATTTATACCAACATATTTTATTGTGAATGTAGGTTCGATTTTAAATTTATAATTTTTGCACTGCATATTTCAGAGTCTTTTGGATATTAATTTTCATAATTGGAGAACATTGTTCGAAAATATCTTTTGATATTTCCCTTTTTTGGAATAGCAACAACTGAATTACATATTAGACAACTTTTTTTGGAATAGCAACAACTGAATTACATATTAGACAAGAGCATTTGGTAATCAACCATGGAAAAGAAATCATGTTCCCATTCATCATGGTAATGATAAGTTTTAAATTTCTTTATTAACTCATAATTATGGCTAAAAAAGAAAAAAAATATAAATAATTAAAGAAATTTATTTTTTAATAAATTTAACTCGTTTAGTGCCAAACAACAATATATTATTGTCTGGAACTGAGTAGTGTAATAGAGAAAGAAAAGACATTTGAATCTGTAAAAATGCATTTATCCAACAAACTTTTGCTTACTCATCGAAATAATCTTCATTTATTGTTTTGATACACTATTATATTCTACAGTTTGATCTAATCTGCTATTACTTAATAAATGATAAAGGACACAAAGAACAAAAACACGGGATAACTCACTATTCTTGTTTCAACAAGAATCTTTACTACATATTGTAAATTGGAAATTTAACAAGCAAGTTGATCGGAAGATGGTTGGAGGCTTGCGATCAACAGGTTGGGCAGCCCTGATATATTAAGTCTATAGCATAAAATTATTTAAAATTCAACAAAACATTAATGTAATTGAAAAATTTATATTCTAATTTTCCTATACATTAATTTGATTTGAAAAGTAAATAATAGAAGAAATATTTTCTATTTTTTTTAATGCAATATTTATATAAAACTAAAAACATTTATTTTAAGTAATTTCTATTGAACATTGCCATATATCAATTTACTGTATTTTATTTTTCAAATTTTGTTTTTATGTGATAGATTTCAATTATATTTTATATTCTTTAATTCTGTAAATTCACTTTTTGGGATTATATTTTTTATTTAGATTATAAAGTATAAAATATTATTGAAATTCATTGTGTATCACATTTCAAATGTAATGTATAATTTAGAAAATATTTTATTCTATAATTTTTATTTTTTTGTAGTTCATAGATACATTCATTAATTATGTGAATCTATAGAGATTAAGCACTTATTAGCAGTTAAAAATAAATTTATTTATAAATAACAGACATTTTTGGCTATTTGTCATTTTCAGGTTACAATCTTGGAACATTATAAAAAATTGAACATTGGAATGCAGTTTAAAAATTTAAAGAATCAAACAAAATTAAAAGATTTTTCAAGTGAGTGTAAATGGGTTGTGTGCACGTAATTTGCAAATTCTCTTGTCGGTATTTTAGATGATTTTGTTTTTCTAGTGCATACAACTATGCTGGGTTGTATGCACTAGAAAAACTTTTGTTACTCATAAATAAATTTATTCTTAACTGCTAATAAGTGCTTAACTTAAATTTATTTATAAATTTAAACAGCATTTTTTTTTTCTTTCTTAATTATGTGAATCTTTACAGATTCACATAATTAAGAAAGAATAAGCAGAAATAGATTCAATATGCCTATATTCATTAATTTCTTCTTCTTCATAGTTGAACACAAATTAACGCTCTTAAAGGCGTCTAACTTAGTTAAGGTTTAACGACAAGCACTAATAAGCAGTCCAAAGTTAATTTTCAGAATAAATTTTTAATTTTTGAGGAACGTTTTCGGCATAAAATAGCCCTCTTAAACTGTTTGTTCCTTATTAGTGCTTGTCGTTAAACCTTTACTAAGTCTTCATAGTTGCTGTTACTCTCTAGTATTTTTCTTTATCTTGGAACAAATGATTTCAAGTTTTGTCTTGTAGGGATATCATGTATACCTACATGATAAAACTTCAAATCTTGCTGACATATAACAAAATTAATGAAGTTACAAGCATATTTTTAATGTTTTAACATAGAAATGCATAGTTGCATTTGGATCTAGTAAAATGAAAGATCGCTTTCATGGACTATGTTTGATGATGTTTTACTATTGATGTATACAGATACTTGTTTTAACACATTTGCTTCCTATTATTTTTGAAATTAAGCTTAATTAATATGCAAAAAATATATAAAAATTAAAATTGTGAAATCTTGCTTAATTTTCAGTGAAATATTTTGAAATTTACAGGATTTATCGCATTTATTGCTCTCTTTCTAACAATGTAAGCATTTTTTTTTAATTTTATTTTTTCGCAACTTTTTATTTTATATTTGAAATCAACAAAAACACATTTTTTTATATGAAATCTTAGTTTATCACTGTTTTAGGACTGTTTAATTAGTGTTGCATTGTCTTTAATAATAATTATACTCCAGTAAAAGCAGTATTGAAGAAGCTTCTTAGTTCATCAAATGAAATAGTTGATATTTTTAAATAGTGACATTTTCTCTAAACAAAATGAGTCATGAATAAAGAAATTTTGCTGAAATTTTCAGAAATTATTTATTAAAAAAAACCTAGAATTATATAACTTTGATGTATTAGACTATAAAATATAAAATTAACATGATTAGATAAAATATTTCAAATTCTATTGAGCTATTCAATTATAAACAATATTTGTTTATGTGTAATTTAAAAAATTTTTTGGCATCTAAAAATTTAGGAACTACCATCAAAAGGGCAATGGTGTATTTTCAACAAATACACACAAAAAACTGATTTGCAAGAGCTGAATTAATAAAATTAGAATTACATTTTTTTAAACTTGTTTTTATCATTTTTGTTTCACTTCTTTGATGTTTATACATGTCAATGATAATGAACAGATTAATATGCAAACTAAAAAAATTAAAATTGTGAAATCTCATTTAATTTTAATCAAAATCTTTGAAATTTTTAGTATTTTGAATTTTTTTTTAACAATGTAAGCATTTTTTTTCAAATTTTATTTTTTGTAACATTTCAATATGTATATGAGATTGGTAAAATCATGATATTTTTATATGAAATTTTAGCCATCCAACAAAATAGCTGATATTTTTAGATAGCTATATCTCCTCTGAATGAAACAAGTCATGAATTGAGAAAATTTGGCTGAAATTTCCAGAAATTATTTATAAAAAACAGAGTTACATAACTTTTGCTGAATGAAGTTACGCCATATAATTGTCAAAAAAATTACATGAATTCATTGAAATATTCTCATTTTTGTTAATATTTCTTATTTATTAAAAGTGCCATGCCCCTTTAAGTTGCCTGAAGTTGTTTATGTTTTGTTTTTCACAATTTTCTCCTAAATTTTGGTAAAATTAAAACAAAAAAGCGAATGCTTAAAATATATTTACTTTATTTTAGTAGAATTAACTAATATTTTCTTATCATCTACAATATTTTTTAATTTTCAGAATTTTATAGTTTATTTTAAGAGAGAGTTGATTTTTTTCTAAAAATTTCAAAAATATCCTTTATTGACTCACACAATTAAAATAACTTTAATAGACTAGACTAGTGATGGGCAAATTATGGCCCACAGGCCACATCCAGCCCGCCATGACGACGTGTGCAGCCCGTGGTCCGTGCATAAGTGTAAGATTTTTAAAAAATTTTACCATAAAAATGTTAAAATACATAAACAAGTAACATGCTTATTTAATTAAATTTAGATTTTGTATGTTAAAACACCCCTTTAAAAAAATCTGGAGTGTGCCCCACTCGATTTTCCAGCATTTTTGAATATACAGCCTATTGGGGTAATGGTTTTTGAGGTAATGGTAGTGATAGGGAATGTAAAAATTTAAAATTCATGCTCCCTACCACTACCATTGCCTTGAAAATTTGTTGAAAACGGAACGTTGGTTTTCGGCATGATTGCAATATTTTCCTCTACTATGAATACCTCGTATCAGAAAGTAAAAACATTTTTTTTACATGCAGTCCGCTAGAGATCTTATAGAAGTCTGTGTAGCCAGCAGTCAGAAAAGTTTGCCCACCACTAGACTAGACTATAAATTAACAAATGGGATTAAAAAAGATCCAAATTCTATTGAGTCATTCAAATATAAATAATGTTTGTTTACATGTAATTTAAACATTTTGTCAATTGAAATTTATTTTAAAAATTTCAATTGACAAAATGTTTTTTGTCAGTTGAAATGAAAAATTTGTAAATTTCCACATTCAAAATATTTTAAAATTTTTATATAAGTATGTAACTTTTCCTGATTTTTTAGGAAGAATATGGAAAAATGAATAAATATTACATTAGTCAAAACATGTTTTTATTTTATAGTTATGATACGTGGGTTACTGGATTAGAAATTGATCAAGATCCTGATTCCCCTCAACCTGTGACAGGTCCTTTTGAAGTAAATATTTTTATTTATTTAATAAAAATCTTTTCTGAATTTTATTAAAAGACTTTTATTAATGACTTACATAATCATTTTTATGCTACATAAGATCATTATTTTTTTGATCATAAAATTGTTTTTAATAATTACTTTATACTAGTAAATATATTTGTCAAAAATGATGGGTAAAATTAAAAATTAAATCTGTTAATTTTTGATTAACTATTATTGATGCAGCTTTTATCATTCTATTGGAAATGAAAATAAAACAATCTGCACATATTTAAATATATTATTAAATGAAATATGATATCAAATCTTTTGTTATAATAATTGAAAAAATTAAATCTACATTAAGTTTGTAAATAATGATTAATGATTAATTTCCAAATACAAAGTTTTGAAAATTAATTCAAAATTTCAGAATATTTCAAGTATTATGTAAAAATATTTTTGATCATTTTAGATATATTCCTTCCCCATGTAAGCAAACAATACAATATATTGACCCCACTCTTAAGTTACATAAGATTTTATATCTCCACCTCTCCTCTGTATTTTAAAATTATGAAATTTCTGTATATAGCATTCTATAAATTTGTAATGATTTAACATTTAGGGTTTTTAATTTTAAAAGGCAGCAAATAAATAATAAATATAATAGGAAAATATAAAATATAACAAATTTGTAATGTAGTAGTCCATCTATTGTACAAATAGTTCTAGCATATTAAGAGGAGAGAGGGTACAGAAAATCTTATAATTTCTTTTGTGGGAGGCTGGAGAATTGTCTCAATGCTTACATGAGATTTAAAATTTTTATATATAATTAACCCATTTGCGGTGGTTACTGAAACTGGACACAAGAAGTTAATGGCGGCATCAGGCTGTTGACGTTTCCTGACATCAGACTGGAATAGTTGATCGATCACATTTTTTAAAATTATTTTGTGCTAATTTAAAAAACATTTTCAAAATGTAATTATTGCATATTTTAGATTATATTTATTATTATTGAATGCCATTTCATAAAAATTTTTTCCAATTTATTATTATTTTTTTTATTTTAAGTGGGCTTGGCATGCTAGCTAAGAACTCCCACCAATTCCTTCCCAAGAAGTTTATGTTCTACTTACTAAGCTTAATACTATCTCTTATTGGCAGAAAGAGTATATTCTGAACCAGTAAGGATAAAAAACTAAGATTATATCTGTTATTGTGGGAGGAGAGTTCTCTTACATTTTAGAAGTTATTTCTTGAAAAATATCAAATATATTGCAAAATGAAATAAAAAAATTATTAAAATGTCAAGTAAATATATAATTTAATGTAAACAATAGCTTAAAAATGATATCTAATATAAATTTAAGCATTTTTTATAAGAGAATATATGTCAATAATTTTGCTAAGAAAATTTGGATAACATTATTGATTTACTAATTATGGATGGAAGTACATGGCTTATTTTATTTAGGAAGGACACAACTGTCAATTATTAATAAAATAGAATAAAATAATAAAATTATTAATAAAATAGAAGTAATAATTATACTGAATGACTAAAAAAATTGCAAAAAACAATAGTATAAACTTTGGAATAATATATGCATCAAGTACTTCTTTAAATAAAATAAATAAAAAATAATTGTATAGTAAAAAGTAATATAAAAACTGTATAAACAGCAAAAATTTCAGATTTTTTGACAAAAAATAAAAGAGATATGATGTTTATAAATTTCTGAATATCAAATAGCTTAACTACAAAAAACTGCTGGCCTGACGCTGCAGGCAGTATAGAGGGGTGACCAGCAGTGAAGAGGTTAACCCCTTGAGTGCCAGACGATGATAAACATCAACATGTCAGCTGCATTCTGTAGTTAAGGCTAACAATATTGAGAAATTTATAAATTGTCATATAGTGCTTATTTTTTGTTGAAGAAATCTGAAATTTTTACAATTTATACAGTTTATACCTTCCTTTTTATCAAAATAATTATTATTTATTTATTCATTCATTTAAAGAATAGTTGTTGGATTTTTTTAACCAAATTTTATTCTAATTTTTTTTTGTGATTTTTTTTTTTATGCATCCACTCAAATTATTATGGCTGTTTGATAGCAGTTTCCATCCTGAATAAAATAAGCCATGAATGATGTATTTCTGTCCATATTTCTATGAAAAAGCATTTATTTGGTAAATTTGTAACATTATGCAAATTTTCTTAGCAAAATTGATGTATATTCTCTTATAAAAAGTGTTTTAATTTATATTCACTATCATTTTTGAGCATAAAGTTATATTTTTTTTTTTGACATTGCAATAGTTTTGTTTTTTATTATGCAAAATATTTCATGTTTTTTAATAAAATATTCTAATATTAGAACAAATCTTCTCCTACAATAACAGCTATAATATTAGCTTTTTTATCTATATTTGTTTAGAATATATTTTTCCTGCCAATAAGAAACCGTATTGAGCTTAGTAGGTGAAACAGAAATTTCCCAGGAAGGAATTGGCAGGAGTTCTAAGCAAGCATACCATGTCCATTTTAAAATTAAAAAAAAATAATAATTATAAAATGGAAAAATTTTTTTAATCAATATTCGATAATAATAAATGCAATTTGCAATATATAGTAATTATATAAATTTCGAAAAGCTTTTTTAGATTAGCACAAAATAATTTTTTAAATATCCATTGACGTGTTATCACGTTCCAGACTGTTGCCATTTTATCATGGCAAAAGCCCACCCTCACAGGGCATGCCTTGTCAATATGCACAGCAAAGACATTCAAGGGGTTAAAATATTTATGTAACACTTGAATGCCCCTTAAACATTTTTTCCTTTTATCAATAAATATTGGCTCTCATGAATAGATTTTATATCAATATTCTGAATAAATTGCTATGCTAGCAGCTTATCAGTTCAATCATTACTTTTTATCATAAATATTTAATTTCCTTTTCATGATTACAGTTTAATCTAACAGGAAAGAAAATATGAATAGGAAAATATCCAAAAAGATACAAAAAGCCAACAGATATGCTGATGATATTCTGTTAATTTGGTTAATAAACACCACTGATATGAATTAAAGTTTGTTTAAATGCAATCAGCATGTGGTTTAGATTTTGAAATATTGTACTTTAAGATTAAATAAACTTTTTATTGCCATTTTATATTTGAATAAGAGAATCATTGTCTAGTTATAATATAGCTGCTGGACATAATGTGACACAGTACAATTATACTCTGTACAGCATATCTTAAGCAGCAAACATATACAGCAATACCTCGCATAGTCTGGTTTCAAATAGTCCGGGTTTCACTATAGTCCGGATTGTAATTGTTAAAAAAAAAATTTTTAATTTATTTTATTTTTTTAGAATAAATATGAAATGTAAGTGTGCTTGCTACTTACTATTTATATATGACTCGAATAGCTACTACAGTATGACGAGCTGAGACAAGCAGGCAGCTGCTCCACTGTTGCCAAATTTATCTGAACAACATTTGTTATAGTGCCTGCCTCCCAAGTGCAATGTTGTCAGTTGTTTACCGCAAATGCTTAATTGAATCATTGAATGGGAATGAATACTGGCATATCAGCGTTTGTGACTCATCAGCCTGCGGCAGCCCAGTTCAAGTGAGAATCTGCTTTTACACAGAGCACCCCTCTGTGCTTGGAATGGCGCCGATGGCTGACTCGGAGAAAGAGAATGCATTCACCTGCTGGGCGAGCCCTCTTTATCTATTCGTCTTTATGGGCTTGGACCCACTTTCTGTCCCCTTCTGGCAATTGTAAATCTTTATAAAAGATTTTAAGTTTAATGCTGTATGAAATATTTATTAATATAAGAATTTACGATTTAAAAAAATATACGAGCAAATTGAAAATTTCTTAGAACCAATTATAATTTTTCCCATAAGTTATGTACCTCGAATAGTCCGGTAAGAAAGAGGAACCAATTAACTGGACTATGCCCCTTTTGTCTATTATAAATATTTATAAAAGATTTTAATGTTTAATGCGTATGAAATAATAATTAATGTAAGAATTTCCAATTTAAAAAAACATGAATCGAAAATTTCTTGAACCAATTATAATTTTTTTCCCATTAAGGTTAATATCTCGAATAATCCGGTTTCAATTAGTCCGGTAAGAAAGAGGAACCAATTAACTGGACTATGCGAGGTATTGCAGTATATGACATCAGCTGAATCACTAAGCCTATCAAAATTTTAATATAAATTAAAGAATCAGATAAATATTCTCATCAAAATTTAAAAAATTACTGGCTGGATTAATGCACTTAGAACATTTATATACAATATCTCATAGCACTCAATCACATGGAGTCAATCTAATCACTGAGTTTATCAAACTTTAACTTAAAAAATCATATTAAATAAAATAATATAAGATCTAATAGATAGCAAATTATACATTAAAAATAAAACTATAACAAATTTTGAATATAAAAATCTGAATTTCAGTAGCTTAATGAAATAATACAACATAATGTTTGACATCTTTTATTGAGGAACTATAAGAATAAAATTTAACTAAAACTTGACTAAAAATGGCTAAAATATTGATTTCTTGAGAATTGATATTTTTTAATCTTTATCCCTTTTACTATCAAATAACATTTGTAATTAATTTGAAGAAAACATAATTATGCTTTTGAAAAAATGTAATTAAATTTTCATTTTGAGAAAAAGCAATTTAAAGTTTCAAATATTTTGAAAAATTCTTCAACTGAAGAAATCAAATATTCAAAACTATTTTTTATAGAAATATGAAATATGACAGATATATACTGCAATTCAATAGAAACAAGATAAGGTAGTTTTAAGTCTTTTAAATTAATATAAATTAAATTTATTAATTTTATAACAAAAAAGTAGAAAATTTACAAATGTGATATTTGGATGTGTTTCTGAACAATATGATTTTTTTTAAGTATTAATCCTATGTGAATGAAACTTATTTATTTTGTTTTGGCATCATTTCTGAAAGCAGAAAGTATAATTGCTTCGTTCTAACATTTATATTTTTTACAAATTTGATTTCCTAATAAAACATTTCAATTGTAAAAACAATAAATATAGTATTCTCTCTCATATATATAAATTTTATAACATTAACTTTAAAATAAAAATAAAATAAACAAATCGCCGCTCACCGCTCTTTAGGCCAATGCCTGTTAACATCGTCCTCGGGCCTGCAGGCCTCACACAATGAACAACGAGCAGAACGCTGCTCTTTTCCTGTCACAACTTGTATATTGCACACAACATGTAGGAGGATCGTAGCAGTGCCTGCTTCCAATGCCTTTGCAATGTCGCCAATGCAACGCCTTGCCTTCCTCATTTAATTATGATAAAAGAAAACTAGATCGATAGTCACAAACTGGATACTCGGGAGTGAACCGTATATATATCAAAAATACAATTAGAGTAGCTCCAATATGGAATGCTTGGGGTAAGGAGTGTTTTGATATTTGGAATACATGATATGGTGGAGTTGAAGAGTTGCAAAAAAATTCAAACTTTCAGAAAAATTCCTTCTCATTAAAAGAAAAAATATATAAATGAAACAATGAAAATGAATTTAACATCTTTGGAAAAATCTTATTCAAGGCACTTTCATATTTACCTTTATCAGAAATTTTTGACATTTTTTTTAACTATATATAAATGATATAACAAAAAATAGTTAGATATTTTGCACTGACAATGGAAGACAATTTACAGAATCACAACTGTGTGATGTGATTGCACATGCACTATTGAATCTTAATCTTTCATTGTAAAGTGAAGTTATTGATTTTGGAATTTCAGTTTGGATATACTCAATTTGCAGTAATAAAACACAAAATATAAAAATGATTCAGAAAAGACAGACAATACTAATTTTAGTTAAAATCTGTGCAAAATTTTTCTGCCAAAAGTATTTTTTATAATATTTATCTAAAGTTTAAAAATATTTAAATGTATAAAAATAAAAGTGTTTGGAAAATGTATATTTGATAAAATAGAAAACGAAGTGATTTCATAGCAGCATTATTATAATGACTTTAAAAAATTTCGGTAAGTAGGTCTCCAACTTATGCAGTTTCAGAGATATGAGGATTCATAAATCTATATTTGTTGAATTTCCATGAAATGTGAATAAAAATTTCAAATAAGGAAGAAAAACTAATATTTACTTTCCAATACAATTACAATATAAAGATAACACTAAGCCCAGCAGCAGAGAAAACAAATTTAATAGCATAATAAACTGGGCTGCTGAGAGGGAGTGACATCCGTGACTTTTATCTTGCGCCCGGCATTGAAAACGGCCCGACCGTCAGGCTCTGACGTGTCATATTGCAAAGTCGCGGGTTAGAATGAATGCAATACTATTAATTATAACTAAGCCTAACGGATAAACAAATTGCTCCTATGGTCCCTTAATTTCTAACATGATATCCATGCAACCATTGTAATCCAATGACATTGCTCAAATGCCAAAATCTCCAACTATTGTAATCCAAAAATATTTGCCCAATTAGCGTATCTATCCCATTGCAATTTTAATCCAATGAGATCACTCATTGGATACATTACTTTTCCAAGATTACACTTTTATATATATAGATTTATATAGTATCTGTCATATTAATATACTGCTCATTATTTATAACCAATGAAACTTCAGCTCATTAAGCAGGGAAGCAAAAAACTACAAGTTTTTAATGAAAAGTTTTTCATATTTAATATTATTTTTAATGTTCGTAAATACTGAAGAGGGCTCGATAGAGCCAAAAGTGCTATATTAATAAATTTGGTGTTATTAAAAACGTGTTGTTTTCGCTTCCCTGCTTAATGAGCTGAAACTTTATTGGTTAGATTTATATAGAAATTATAAAATACAGTTGATATGAATATTTTATTATTGAAATAATTTACATATTATTTTAATTATAGGTCAATGCTCGTTGGTTATTAGATCTTGATGAATATAATGAATGGATGAATGAAGAGGATTATGAATTAGAAACTGATTCTATGGTAAATATTATAATATAATTTTAAAATAATTGTTTAAAGTTTAAACTAATTCTTCTTGATTAGTATTTTCAATAATTATTATTTCATGATTTTTATTTTTATAATTTCTCAATTTTCGCCATAGATTTAATCCCAGAAAACTCCATGTAGTACAATGCGAAACGTTATTTATATTAAATTATATGATTTCTGTTTCTATACACAGAAAAATGTTTAGAAAAATTAAATTAAAGATCCCTCAATTTTCGCCATAGATTTGATCTCAGAAAACTCCATGTAGTACAATGCGAAACGTTATTTATATGAAATTATATGATTTCTGTTTCTATACACAGAAAAATGTTTAGAAAAATTAAATTAAAGAATGATTTTATATCAATAACTAGTAAAATTATCAATCAAGTCCATAAAATTAATTTTTGTAATACATCTACGCTGTATTTTTAATCTAAATTTATTATTTCTTCGCGGAAGTTTTGCTATAATAAATTTGCAATAGCATCCGGCATTTTTTTGAAGAATTAGTTAAATTATTTGTTTATGAAACATTATTTTTTGTGTATATTCTTCAAAATGAGCCAAAATTAAAGCTAAATTTGTACGAGTTTTTTTGAAGAATTAGTTAAATTATTTGACCTGTGTGAAGTTGGCTCCCCCACTTTTGAATTTTTAAATTTTTTCTTTTGCATTCGTTTGCACCTCGTTAGCACCTTTTGCACTTTTAATATTTTCGTTTGCACCCCCACCGTTTGCCCCCCAGAGCCAAAACAAAATCGGGGCCCAGCCCCCCAGTTTCGAATTTT
>AYEL01087096.1:0-72884 GCA_000484575.1 Olivierus martensii
ACCGAATATTGTGAGTTCGAGTCACGCTTACGTACTGTTTTTTGTTTTTTTTTTCAAGTGAATAAATTAAAATATTACTAGCAATAAAACTTCAGATAAAATCAAGTTTTTTTTGGTTATAGTTACGTATGGGATAGCAACAATTCAACGAGTTGCTACTACCCCATACGAAAAGAGGCTTTGAGCGCAAATGTCTATTTAGATATCACCAAACGCATAGTAAATTACGCAATTAGAGAGTGAGAGAAAGCGAGAAAGACATGAAACAATAATTGAAAAGTGATTTTGTCAAATTGTAACTATGACAAAAAAAAAACTTACTTTTATCTGAAGTTTTATTGCTAATAATATTTTAATTTATTCACTTGAAAAAACAATGTATGCAAGCGAGACTCGAACTTATAACATTCAGCTCCGCAGGGAAGCACCTTAGCCACTACACCACCACTTTGATTCAAATATCTGAAGTTTTTTAGGCATATAAGCGGTGCGGTCCGGCTTTATGACATTGACCTGATTTTTTAATAACGAAAGGTATAATGACATAAATTAGCAGGAGTCACTTTTCGAACCTGTAAGTTAAAGCCTATCGAAATCGGTGGGACGGAGTTGTCTTCTATCATTTCAGGAGTTCAAATCTCGTTTCTTTAACAAAGAATAACTCTAAAACGAAACAACTAAAAATAATGCGGTAAAAAGCATTTTATTACAAATTTGTTCTTAATTCTGCTCGTAAGTTTCTTTAACAAAGGATAACTCTAAAACGAAACAACCTATCTTAATGCAGTAAAATTTATAGCAAATTTTTTTCCTAATTCTGCTCGTGCCAATTAAGGTGCATAAATAAACTTCAAAACTTTTTGTCGTGCCAATTAGGGTGCGTAAATAAGCATCAAAACTTTTTTAACTTGAAGGTACGCTCTTACCTCGTATGACATTTTGTACGATTTTGTCGCAAATTTAAAATTTTCAAAAATGATTAAATGGTATTAGCTGTGGAATGCCATTGTTAACGATCCTGCCAAATATCTGTACGCTAGATTGAAATACCTTCATTTAGAGCCCAACTTTGTAAAAACCTCTGTGCACTTACCGGACTCCACCTTATTAATTTAAAATTTAATAATCGTATATTCTCGAAGAGAAATTTTATCATTTTATTTTTGTTAAATTTCATTAAAAATTAGATTAATTGGAGAAAACTGTTCAAATCTTGGAATGATACTCTCGGTGATTCAAGTTACAAAAATCGCTACATACTGACAATAGAAAGTATGGGATATATGAAAGATTTGTGTAAACTTATTAAAAAAACAGAAAAAAGGTAAAAATTTTTTAACGATTTTCTTTAATATTGGAAAAACATAATAATTTGTAATCATTCCCGCATAGTTTCGAAGAGATCGTTTTCTGACAGTTCATCAAGTAAAAATAATTTTTCCCTATTCACACTCATATTACTGGTATCCCAATATCTTCAGTTTTGTATTGTTTCTGAAAATTTGCATGTATGGTAGAATTGCTGGCTCGAGTCAGATCGATCCGTAAGGTTTGAGTTTTCTTGGAAATTAGCAGATGATCAAAAGGCGTTCCAATTTTTTAATGTTTTATAATATTGATGATAGAACATTTTCAGTCAAAATTATTATAAATTTTTAAGCTAATAATAGTCCAAAAGATAAAATATTATTCAATATTTGATCGTTTTATATAATATTCTGAATTTGTAAATCATTTTGTTTTAAGAATATCGTTTAGTTTGAAGTGTAACAGGAGTTCCAATTTTTTAATGTTTTATAATATTGATAATAGAACATTTTCAGTCAAAATTATTATAAATTTTTAAGCTAATAATAGTCAAAAAGATAAAATATTATTCAATATTTGATCGTTTTATATTCTGAATTTGTAAATCATTTTGTTTTAAGAATATCGTTTAGTTTGAAGTGTAACATTAAATTTTGCATGTTATATACTACTTTGCATTTTAAATTTTATAATTTAATTTCTGTACTATATAATTTATTTTCCTGTAAAGAATGTCACCTTTCTCAATTTTCATTTTACACACAGAAAATTTATTAATATGGTTTTACATAAGCATAGATGATATATAACTAAATAAGTTTTCTGTTATATCTCAAATTTCAATTTTCAGATTTATTTTCAATTTTCATTAATTTTTAAATATGGTAAAGTTACTTAGAATATACAGTAACATAGATGATATATAACTAAATAAGTTTTCTGTTATATCTGAAATTTCAATTTTCTGATTTATTTTCAATTTTCATTAATTTTTAAATATGGTAAAGTTACTTAGAATATACAATAACTAATGCATGATATCTTCATTTGTTTTATTATGGTTTTATTAATTCTTAAAATATTTATCCTTTTATATAGGAATGAGAACATAATTGTATTTCATTTAATTTTATGTAAAGATTTCTTATAATAAATTGATACATTTTACAATGAATATTTATTTATTTTTCAGCTTACCAAAGGATTTGTGACTATAGATTCAATATATCTGTCTAAAAATTATACTCCTAACGAATTTCAGACAAAACAAAAATATGTTGATTTAATGAGTTATTTATTTTTGGAACTTAATATATCCTTACACGTATCTTACCGTTACGTTGAAGAAATAATGGAATTTGAATCATCCTTGGCTAAAGTACGTATTGGGGTATTAGGATATTTAAATATGTCGTTTTGAAATTATTATCTGAATGTTTTTCTTTTTAATTTTCGTATAGCTAAAACAAAAAAATAAACCTGATTCCGTAAATTCAACAATTTCAGAATTGGCATTAATTTGTCCTCAGGTAATAAAGAAAAATAAAGGTTATTAATTTAAAATTTAATAATTGTATATTCTCGAAGAGAAATTTTACCATTTTATTTTTGTTAAATTTCATTAAAAAATAGATTAAGTGGAGAAAATTATTCAAATATTGGAATGATACTCTCGGTGATTCAAGTTACAAAAATGGCTACATACTGACAATAGAAAGTATAGGATATATGAAAGATTTGTGTAAACTTATTGAAAAAACAGAAAATAGGTAAACACTTTGTAAAGATTTTCTTTAATATTTTAAAAAAACATAATAATTTGTAATCATTCCCGCATAGTTTCGAAGAGATCGTTTTCTGACAGTTCATCAAATAAAAATAATTTTTTCCTATTAACACTCATATTACTAGTATCCAATTTCTTCAGTTTTGTATTGTTTCTGAAAATTTGCATGTATGATAGAATTGATGGCTCGAGTCAGATCGATCCGTAAGGTTTGAGTTTTCTTGGAAATTAGCAGATGATCAAAGAAATTCGAGCTTTTTCTTAAATATGCTCCAGCTTCGATCTTTTAAAAGTCATTTAAACTGGTCCTTTTAAAGATTTTTTTGAAGAAAAAAATTTTTTTTTCCTTTTAAAGATTTTTTTAAAGATTTTTTTTTTTTTACTGAGAAACAGAAAAATATTTCTTGAAATGCACCCATCGAAATAGATTAAGAAATGATGCTACTTTTTCGTTTCTTATAGTGATTTAATTTTTTATTCAAATTAAGAAGGATTTAATACTATCCTTATGATTTTGACAACAGTCACTGGACGACCACATCTGTTACAAATTCCATGACTTCACAATATCATATCAGTTTCTCAGTACAGCGCTCCTCTAGTTACGCCTTAATTTGAAAATGAAATTTCACATTCGTACTCACAAATGTGAAATTTCATAAATTCTTCAATAGTTTTAAGTAATGTGATATCAAAATACTCTAGCAACCAATATAATTTAAAATTACGAAGTTAGTTAACATATTTCGACACTATTTCAAGATAGTGGTGATTACACCAAAATTTCATGCATTGTATTCGGAACTTTTCATTAAAATCGGTGAAATAAGAAACTTTTAATTGATACAATTGTGAAATATATTACAATATGCGTTTATAAAGTTATTTCTGTATGCTGAGTTACAAGGAATCCAATTTAGGAACAAAATAGGCATGTGAATTATGTTCGTAACTAGAGGAGGGATTTGTATTTGAAATCACCTACTGAAGAAACAGCAAGAAGAAAATAGTTTTAATAAGAGGATTCTTCATAGGCATAGTCGAAGAGCTTTAATTGCTACCTCTTGACAGCCGAATACCAATTGATTTGCAATCCTTTCAAGTACGAACTTACTGTGAAGTACAGTTTTGTAGAGTGCGCTAATTTTATACCGATCGTTTACGGTATTTTAATTGTTCTGTTTTAATCACTTTAAACTTATTAAAAAGAATTTTAGTACTTAGGGCCTTTCTTATTAAAAAGTGCAGATAATGAGTTTTACGCAAGTGTAACGTAATATTATAAAATTTTTCTTTTACGTACTATATACTGACGATTAACCGGTAATTGGGAAATGAATTAGCCGGACAATCTGAAAAAAATACTCAAAAATCTGAATTAATGACAATATGCATTTAATATTAATTAAAAATAAATAAATTGCATTCATACATATATTGAAATGCTCAATAATTTATTGAAAAAGCTAAAAGAAAATGATTTCATTTTCAGTAAGAAATTATTGCAATATTTGATTTAAATTTTTAATACCAATTATTTAAAATGTAATAAATTAATCTGGGGCTTTTAAAATTTTTTCAGCTAGCGTATCTAAGATAAGAACATCATTAATTAAGCATCACTTCCGGGTTTCGGTTTATCCCGGTTAAACAACAACGTTTTTTTGAATCAGTAAATATTATTTACTGAGAAATAGAAAAATATTTCTTGAAATGCACCCATCGAAATAGATTAAGAAATGATGCTATTTTTCGCATTTCTTAAAGTGATTTATTTTTTTAATAAAATTAAGAATAATTTAATATTATTCTTATGATTTTGATAACAGTCACTGGACGACCACATCTGTTACAAATTCCATGACTTCACCATCTTATACCAGTTCCCAGTACAGCGCTCCTCTAGTTACGTCTAAATTTGAAAATGAAATTTCACATTCATACTCACAAACGTGAAGTTTATTTTCAAATTTCAACGAAATTTCTAAACTCTTCAATAGTTTTAAGTAATATGATAGCAAAATATTCTAGCAACCAATATAATTTAAAATTACGAAGTTAGTTAACATATTCGACACTATTACAAGATGGTGGAGATTACACAAAAAATTTCTTACTTTGTATTCGAAACTTTTCATTAAAATGGGTAAAATAAGAAATTTTTAATTGACACAATTGTGAAATATATTACAATATGCGTTTATAAAGTTATTTTTGTATGCTGAGTTACAAGCAATCCAATTTAGGAACAAAACAAGCATGCGAATAATGTTCGTAACTAGAGGAGCTGCTTTTATTTGAAATCAGCTACTGAAGATAGTTCTAATAAGGGTGTGAGGAAGTTAACTTTGACCTATCCTACTTTTATTTTATTATGCACTCTATTATTTATTTATTGTTATTTTCCTATATGGTAACGTATTATATTTTAGTTTAAAAGTTAACTTACTTCCACCTTCTCTAACAATTATATTTTAATTGAAAAGTTAACTTACTTCCACGCTCTTCGTCGTAGTTGGCAATCACAAAATGTAACTTCTTTTCTATATGCTAACATATTATATTTTAGTTTAAAAGTTAACTTACTTCCACTTCTCCATCGTAGTTGGCAATCACGTGATACGGAATTGGAACTGTCCTCCGGAAGGCTAACGTATTATATTTTAGTTTAAAAGTTAACTTACTTCCACCTTCCTAACGTATTATATTTTAGTTTAAAAGTTAACTTACTTCCCATGTTTCTACGTCGTAGTTGGCAATCAAGTGATACGGAGTCGGAACCCGTATCCGGAAGAGCTATCCCGGTTAATGATGTCCTCTTATCTACATACTACTTACCACTGAACTGATATGTGAAAATCAATCACATGATACGGGATCGGAACCCGTACCCGGAAGAGCTATCCCGGTTAATGATAATACGGGAACGGCGCCCGTACCCGGAAGAGCTATCCCGGTTAATAATGAATTTTTTACCAGAAATGATCGATTAAAATGTCATCTTATCTACATAAATTTTACCACTAAAACTGATAATGTGAAAAAATAAGAATGGATCCGCATCAGTGTTTTTTTCGATATATAAATTAAACTGTAAAGATGATGACATGAATGAATTACTCTAAGCTCAGATCGGAAGAGCGGTTCAGGAATAATAATAATAATAAAATGAATAATAATGATATGAATGATATGAATGATATAATAATAATAATAATAATGATATGAATAATAATAAAATGACATGAATGAATTACTCTGTAAACTAATAATTTTGAACTTGTTATAACTTTGCAAATGAGCGAAGTACGGGATTGTAAGTCACCCATATAAAAGATCGACGCAATCGACAAGTTTTTGAGGTGCTGTTTGATAACAAGAGATGTTGAATTCAGAAGGTAAAATTGGCGAGTGACATTTGAGTTCTTGTAAAGATCGACGATTGTTTCCAGACGTAAAATTGGTGAGTGACATTTGAGTTCTTGTAAAGATCGACGATTGTTTGAAGTTTGTATCGGAGGTGGAGGATAGTATTTAAGATATTTAGTATTTAAGATAATTTAGTAATATTTAAGATTCTTTTTTTTTGTGAATAATTGGATTGTCGAAATTTGAGTTAGATTAAACAAGTTTTGTTGATTATTTGATTGGTGCTTTATTAGAGTTTCAATAAAACGTTTATTAACACTTTTGTAAGTGTTTTTGAGTCTAATAAATTTTATATTTTACGTTATCTAACTTGTTTGAGAATTTCTTTAATTTATTAGCGTAAGTTCTAACATCGTTTTTGTCGTTTCAATCTAACACTTATTCGTTACTTCTAGTGATAAGTTCCGGTTTCGTTTTTGCCGGTTTATGTTATTTATTGTTAGATTGTTTTTGTAGCTAATTAGTTTTAAGTTAGAACTTAGTTAAAGACCTGAGCTCAGGTAGAACTCTGGAATTTGCAGAGTCGCTAGCCGTTAGGTAGTTGTAATTAGTAGTATTGACACTCGTTCTAATCAGCGACTTTGCAAGGGGATTCTGCATAGGCATAGTCGAAGAGCCTTAATTGCGTCCTCTTGACAGCTGAATATCAATTGATTTGCAATCTTTGCAAGTAGGAACTTACTGTGAAGTACAGTTTTGTAGAGTGCGATAATTTTATACCGATAGTTTACGGTTATTAATTCTTTAATTGTTTATTAAAAAGTGCAGATAATGAGTTTTACGCAAGAGTAACGTAATATTACATAATTTTTTTCATACTATAAACTGACAATTAACCGGGGTAATTAGGAAATGAATTAGCCCAACAACCTGCAAAATACTCAAAAATCTGAATTATCGACAATATGCATTTAATATTAACGAAAAATAAATAAATTGCATTCATACATATATTGAAATGCTCAATAATTTATTAAAAAAAAATAAATAAAAGAAAATGATTTATTTTCAGTAAGAAATTATTGCAATATTTGATTTAAATTTTTAATACCAATTATTTAAAATGTAATAAATTAATCTGGGGCTTTTAAAATTTTTTCAGCTAGCGTATCTAAGATAAGAACATCATTAATTAAGCATCACTTCCGGGTTTCGGTTTATCCCGGTTAAACAACAACAGGATAATCGGGAGTATGCTGTATCTTGATTTAATTTCACATGCGTTATGACCTTTTACACTAATTTTACGAATTAACCTTTAACAATTTATTTTTTTAATGAAATTTATGATGTTACTTCCATTTCGTTTCATTGTTTCATATACCTTTTAAAGTTTATAAATATTTAATTATTATGCCTTTTTCACTATTCTATTACCACACAGTTTATCTTTTTTTATGAACATTGTATTTGGCGTAATTTGACCTAGATGATCCATGTATCCGATAACAAAAATAAAGCTTAACCTTATAATTACTGCCATAGTTAAGTTTACTAGCGATTAGTTTATTTTTCCTTTGATTAGTTTATTAAGCATTCTTTAGTCACTCCTTACGACATGAGAATGAGATGTGGATAAATTATTCAAATACCCATTTTCCCATTCAGAAGGTATATAAATATTGATTGACAGATGTTTATGAACATTGTATATGGCGTAATTTGACCTAGATGATCCATGTATCCGAAAACAAAAATAAAGCTTAATCTTATAATTACTGCCATAGTTAAGTTTACTACCGATTAGTTTATTTTTCCTTTGATTAGTTTATTAAGCATTCTTTAGTCACTCCTTACGACATGAGAATGAGATGGAATGGGTATTTGAATATTTGAAATTATTCAAATACCCATTTTCCCATTCAGAAGGTATATAAATATTGATTGACAGATGGTTTTTCATGAAAATTTTATCAATTGATCAAGTAAACTGTTCTCAGTCCGAGGTGACTTTGAAATCTAAACTGCTACTCACATGGCATAAATTAGCTATGATATTATAACTGAAAAAGTAGGTAAAAGGCATTATTTCTTAAGATTCAATTTCTAAGTTCTATATATATATAAGCCTGTTTTGTGGATTGACTTACATTATGTCATTATAATAAGTAAAATTAAATAATCCAGATTGACATTAGTATTTTAAGAATGACATATAGAGATGTTTATATTCGTAAATTACGTTTTATTAATATTAATACTTTGTTAACAGAATCGTATACAATTTACTTGTATGGAATATGTTTATTCCCGTGTTGGCTCGTTTTGATTCTATATTTAGAAGACGTCTGAAGGAAATCTCTGAGGAAACAAACTATGATTTCATTGAACTGTGGGGAACTATTCCAGGTAATAAAAATTCGGATTGGGCTGTTTGTATCTCTGATATGAGATACCTATTTCAATTAACAATGGAATATGTGGAAACAAACTATGATTTCATTGAACTGTGGGGAACTATTCCAGGTGATGATAATTCGGATTGGGCTGTTTGTATCTCTGATATGAGATACCTATTTCAATTAACAATGGAATATATGACGATAAAATCACTAAGACCGGAAGACGATATTAAGCAGGTAAATGAAAAAACGCACAAAAAATATTATCTTTTATACAAAAATTAATTTATTTTTTACAGATAAAACTTTACACTAAGCAAATTATTAATACGTTAAATGAAGTATTCTCAGAAGAAAAATGGATCGATGATTACAGTAGGAATATTACTATAAGCAAGGTATGTATTTTTATTTAATTAAATTATTTGTTTCACTGTTTTAAAATTCTAAATATTAAGTAGCATGAAGAAAACTAATTGCTTACTTTCCGCACCTCATACATATTGTTATGTTTTATATTTATAAAAATAAAATTCATGGTTATATCATTAAAATCATTATCAGTAGTTTTAATTCTTTACTGATTTGAATAGAAACCTATTAAGTATTTCAAAAATATTTCTAGATATTCTGGCTTCAGTTTATATATGAAAAAATTTGAAAATGTTCAACTTTCTTGATTTGATATTTCATTAAGAATGACAACTTTCTGCAAATTTTCTAAAAATTTATCAAACCGTACAAAAGGTATTAAAATAGAATTCAAATGTTTGAATGTCCTGTTCTTAAATATTTACAATTAAGAGATTAAAGATGCGATGCTGAGATTATCATTAACTTAATTAGAATATAGGTTTTGGGAGACTATGATCTCCGATTATCAATAATTAGTCTAAAAGTTTTGAAACTGAGTATCCATGCATGAAAAACAAGTATATTTGAAAGCTACATTACTTTGTTTTATTTTATATTGCTCTCCAATAATGGGTATACTAAGAATCAAGGAATTATATTGCCTACTCTTGATTATTCATTCATTTTTCTTCTCTTTGTTGTTTCGTGACTCTTTCTAGCCAGAGGATAGAAAGATTCCAGTTCAGGTAGATGTTGTAGTATAACCCCTGTTTTCTACAGAAAACAGAGGTGCCCATAGGAGGCCCGCTTGCTGGAATAATGGCTGAACTCGTAGTTAGATTCAAAGAAAGCCATATCATTGAAACTCTTAGATCTGACTTGAAGTTCTACATACGCTACGTAGATGACGTATGTATCATATGGAAGGAAAACCAATACAACCACAGAATGATTGAGAAACTTCTGATTGTGTCATTCCTCTTTTTAGGGCAGTTATCACGTCGTTTTTAAAATCATTTGCATATTCTTTTGACTTAGGCATGTTAATATAATATCTAACTACTAATGTAAAAGAAAATTCTTGCTGCTGTGTGACCGATCTCGTTGACAATTTGGATCTGAATAATTGTCAAAATACTTTTACATGGAACTACTTGCTTTAAACCAATTATAAGACAAACAGCTCTACTAGCAAGTACAAAGATATTTATTATGGTATAACGTTTTCGGATCTTTTCTCGATCCCTCTTCAGTACCATTCATTCATTTATACACCATATTTAAAAGAACATTATAAAATAGCAATTTATATTATAATGTTATAGCTATTATATTATATAGCTATTTTATAATGTTCTTTTAAATATGGTGTATAAATGAATGAATGGTACTGAAGAGGGATCGAGAAAAGATCCGAAAACGTTATACCATAATAAATAACTTTGTACTTGCTAGTAGAGCTGTTTGTCTTATAATTGTCAAAATACTTATGAGCACAAGTTTGAATATGTTTCTTAGAATACCTGTAAAGTAAACACAGATTCCAACTTCTTCCTAGCAATAGTTGCAGGCACGTTGTATGTAATAATATTCAAATATCCATATTTATTGAGAAGTACATGGAAACAAGATAATAACAAATTTAGACTTGTTAAAAATACTTTTGAGCACTACTGTAAATCAACAGTTGGTAAAGCTTTTTTAGTTAGAATTAATAGATACTATATATGAATGTTGTCAGAAAATTTCTTTTATGTAGCAGCCTTGGTTATGAAATTTTGATCGTCCCTTTCCACTCAAATAGAATACTAAGGAAACTAACTTAGGCCAAATTGAAATGTAATTTTGAATAATTATCTGATAAGCAGATATCACCCAATGTAAACAGTGTTAGTGATTAAACTAAAATTTAACTACTATGTTAGTGACTTACAATTAATATATAACATATGACATTCAATCAGAAAGAGAAATGAAAGAACAGAATATATCAGTAGTAACCAACATGACCAAACCTAATCTTTTTGATATCTATCTCCACAAGAAAGAGTGTGAGTAGACATATCACTGATGTACCTCTACCACTGTTTGGCCAAAAAATTAAAAATGGAATTTCCAATAATTAATTGCAATGGAATTTGCAAATAATTTCTAACTAAAGAAAGATTTTTGATAAGGAACAATGGTTGCAATATACCAGATAAAGCAGATTTCCTCAAAGGTTATAGTCATTCATACATTTACAATCATAAAGTAATATTCGTACCCATCTTTTACACTATTTAATTTTATAAAACTTTTTTGATTTTTTGCTTTAAATAATAGTAACTAAAAAAATTAAATATAATAAAAAGAATTAAAATCCAAACCTAATTAAAATGTAAATGTGAACTGAGAAGAATTAGAAAATTAAAAAACTTAGAGCTTAAATCATGGAAGCTGAGAAGGCTGCAGAACAAAATCAGGTGATAGGTGGACCTGAGAGTTGAAAGAAAAACTGAGTATAGATGAACAAAACTAATGCATCACTCATCCATTCTTTACTGCTATTTACATAACAAAAAGAAGTCAAGTGGATAGGAATAAATATCAAACAGCAGGTAACACTAGTTTATCCACAGGAAGAAAGTTCCCATAGTAAAAAATCACAAAAGAGAATGATACTCTCAGACCCAAAAAACATGTTATTTATGTAAAAAATGATGTTATATTTAAATTTTGCTATTTTTTTGGAGTGTATTTTGCTGAACATTCAATGAAACATGATTTTGTAAGATTTGTTGTTCCTTTTCTTTGAATAACATATGTAATGGAACAGGCCAAATTGTAAGTTGATCGTGAAAGTGTGATATATGCTTCTTCTTCCACGTATAAGACACTTCATTCGTAGAAAATATATTCAACTATATACTCCTATTACTGCAATTTGAATTTGGGAGTATTTTGAATCTGTGTAAATAAAAAATTTAATTTTTTATTTTGTGTTAAGAGCTGTTACTGTGATGAAAAACCCCTAAATTTACACTTACAAGGGGAGGACACAGCTGACCCCCCACCAATTTTGATCTGCGATAATCGACATCCATACTAGCAATGTTTCATGCGTTTATCCGCACTTACATAGAACGCATCACTTGTTTCCCTCCCTATAGTAGAGCATCGATTCGTCCGTACTACGTAATGGACTTGCGCAAATAGCGATCTTTCGGACTTAAACTTTTTTCTATGTTCAGTTATTTGTGAGACACCCTGTATATCTTTCTTCTGTTAATATATCAAAACATGCAAACAGATCCATATATAGGATCAGCAGCATATTCAGATTTTTTTTATGAAAGTCTAAATAATAATATAAACTGAATGCTTTTTAGCATTACATCTTCTATACTTATCACACAAAGTGACATGCCATTCAGTTTAGTGTTTTCTGATTGATCATATTTTTTTGTGAATTACATATGTAGGGAACTGAACATATATCCATCTTTCTCCCTGTCAGATGGCGTTAGCAAAAGAAAACTAACTGGTTGATAGAATAGTGCGAAAATGAATTTTTAGACACTTTTCCTGTTCAATCTCATTGATTGATGATATATACTATCTAGCTCTTAAAATAATATTGAAATCTATGTGGTGGATGTAATACATACTCGTTTATAAATATTGTTGTTTATTTATACATTAAAAGAAACAAAACCTTCTGAGTTGTTCATCAGAGTCTTGTAGTTCCTTTTATGATTAAAAAAAGAAAAAGTTCCAAGAATTACATATATATGATAAATGTATCTATATATATTTGATTTTTGTTGTTTTTCTTCCATTTGTTTTCTATCATGATATATTTAAGCATTAATAAATTATATTTTATCTACTTGTTGTTAAATGGGAGCATTGCAATAATTAACTAGGAATGTTATTCTATACAAATAGATTTATTACCACAGAGCTCTATTATGTTTATTTTTGTTAAAGAGCTTTGTGTTAGATGTAAACCATATGCTTCCTTTGTCATTGATGTTTTTTGTGAAATATAATGTTTTATGTAATTCCAATTTTTTAGGATAGTGACTATATTTTATACAATATTATTAATTGCACCTAAAATATGGTTGTTTGTTTGTTAATAGCAGTAATAATAAGGTTATTTTTTAAAATTATTTGTTGAGTTTTCTCAAAAATATGTATGGGAGGGTAGTCTTCCACCTGCAATTTTGTTGTTTTTAGGAACTAATCACTCTATTAGTTCCCTGATTTGGCCAGATGAGGAAGGCTGAAGAGAAACTTCTCTGGACTTTATTCCAGCTGAGGCAGACTATACAAATAACTGAAACATTTTGGAATAAACAGTTTATCTTACGTATTTGGTATATAGTTAAATTTTATTCAATATGATAAAAATATAAATAAAATTAGATTCTCTAGAAAAAATTATACTTTTCTGTTAAAAAAAAAAAATTCTGACAGTAATTACAATATTGTTTAAGTGAATGTACAATTTTTCATGTCATTAAAAAAAAAATTCTGACAGTAATTACAATATTGTTTAAGTGAATGTACAATTTTTCATGTTAATGTTAAAAAATTTTTCATTGTAGATTTTAGTTTGAAGATATGTATTTTTCAGTTTTATCAATCAGTTTTGAAAAAATTTATGATAGAAATTGTGTGTGTGTGTGTGTGTGTGTAAATATATATCAGGTGTGTAAATATGAAACTGGAATTTGCCAATAGATGGAGCCACCTGTCAATGTATCTTCCATCAAACCGCGTCATCGGCGCCAATGTTTACTTTTGACATCTGTCAACAACATCCAAATCAAAACCATACAAGTTTCAGACAATAACACATGTTTTTTACGTGTCAAAAATGTCAACTTTTGTGTCAGACAATAACACACGTTTTTTACGTGTCAAAAATGTCAACTTTTGTGTCTACAAGTTACGATTTGCAGACATCATTGATTTTTTGTTATGATTATTATTTAACTTAAAACTTTATCCGGCAGGGGAAGTTTGGCTTGTTAGTTTAATTGTAAAATGGTTTATCCCCTGTTTGTTTGTTGTTTATAATTGAATATTATCAAGCTTGCATGAAAAATGATCAGAATATGATAAAAGGCAACACAAAGTGATTTTGCTTCATGATAATGCACCGTCACACAAAGCAAAACTGGTCCAGGAAACGTTGGAAACACTTAATTGGGAAATACTTTCACATGCGGTTTACTCGCCAGACTTGGCTCCGTCCTATTTTCACTTATTTGCATCGATGGGGCATGGACTTGCTGAGCAGCACTTCACTTCCTAAGAAAATGGCTCAATAACTGGTTTGCCTCAAAAGAACAACAGTTTTTTTGGTGTGGCATCCATGCATTGCCAGAAAGATGGGAAAAATGTATAACTAATAATGGCCAATACTTTGAATAAAATACTCTTAAACAATTATCATACGATGAACGTGTACTTTTTACTAAAATATTCTGGTTTCATATTTACTCATCTGATATATATATATGCAGTCAAACCCCAATAAGACACCCTCCATTAAGCTATCACCCTTGCTGACTGCCAAGAAATTTAGTGGAATGGATCTTCCCTCTGATAATGGAATAGGAAAATCCCAAAAAGATGCCATCTGCCAGTAGAAACATCTAAACAAACATTCCTTTTGATATTATATTTATTCTCGTTAATCTGCCTGTGACATATAAGGTGACTTACATGCCAAAGTTCATCAGTACGGTATACACAGTATTAAAAGCTCTCTGAATTCATTTGTAGCAATGGATGGGAGAGATGGAGTTAACAGTTAATCATGTGTCTCTCTAAGTCTGATTCACACCTAGGTTATAGAAAATTTAAGATACTAAGAATCAGATCGTTTCCATCATTTATTGCATACCGAGTAATAACGATACTATACAGTAAACTGTGTACACTGTGTTTTACAGACAACTCAAAAGTTGAGGATCACAACAGCAGATGGACATGTTTTTTTACATAGTACTGTACATATACGGTATGTATACTATATTGTAAAGCATACAGTTTTTTAGAAATGTGAAGTTTGGATGCTAAATATAAATGTACTGTATCTTATTAACTGTATATATAAAAGTTAAGTAAAACCCAACCCCTCTGTTGTAAAAAATCTGAAGCATCAAATGTTACAGAATTACAACATTAGTAAAAATTAATTCTCAAATATATTCATACAGACATTGTACTATAAAACTAAATTAACTCAATATTTTTGAAATAATTTATTGCATATGAATATAATACTTATTTTGAAATGTATCTTTTTAATAAAAGTATTTCAATTATCATACATTCTACTAGTGAAATTTGTAAATTTATTTTTCATCTTATAATCTTCTCTCAGAAAATTTATTAAGATTATTTAATAATTTTAAAGCAAATTTTGATTTGTGATTATTAAGTTTTTTTAAGATGTTGATTGCAATTGATCTTTTAGTATTTTTAATTATAATCTTTTCCTTTTATAGCTTCCAAGTACAGATCCATTATGTGATAGAATTGATATTGAAGATCTAGGTATGTTTATTTTTAATTACCATTACATAATCCTTGTAATTCTTTATTTAATATTTAATTCTTTTTAAAAATATAAAGAATTAAATTTATTAAAACAGTATATAACAAGCAAACTTACTGTTTGATTATTAACTCTAATAACTAAATAGAGTACTCCTGATTATACAGATTTCAGATTAACTGGAGGTAATCTGAAACTTGGAAAAAATGATTGATTAATGATGTTTTATCTTAGATGCACTATCTGAAAGCTTTTAAAATGCCATCAGATTAATTTTTTTATTATACCTTAAATAATTGACAATAAAAATTAGAATCAAATAAAATTTCCAAATATTGCAATAATTCCATGCTACAAATAAATCAATTTTTTGTTTTCTTTTTCAATAAATTATATAACATTTGAATATATGTACGTGTGCAATTTCTTTAATTTTTTTTAATATAAAATGAATATTATTCATAATTCCTATTATTATTATTATTATTATTATTTAAATTTAATAAATTCGAGTTCATTTATATTTCTATACATGTTTTCGATAAACTGCCAACCCCAATTAGCCACCAAAATCCTCTCTAAATGGAAGGTGACATCTTATCAGGGTTTGAATGTGTATATATATATATATATATATTTGTAATAAAGAGAGATACATAAAATACAATCATTGGGAGATACTTTGTTAGAATTAGTCATAAATGTTTTCGCTAGTTGGTCGTGAGAGAGACGTTTTCAATTTCGATTTGAAATTGAGTTAATTGGCGACAATTGAGTATTTTGTGTTACGGATACATAAAATACAATCATTGGGAGATACTTTGTTAGAATTGGTCATAAATGTTTTCGCTAGTTGGTCGTGAGAGGGACGTTTTCAATTTCGATTTGAAATTGAGTTAATTGGCGACAATTGAGTATTTTGTGTTACAAATTTCAGTTCTTGGATAAAATATAACTTTTTATTCTTCAATAGAGGAATGTGAAAGAGAAGAAAATCTTTTTTATTCTTAAATTTTTTTGGGGAGTATATGCTAAGGAACGATTGTTTTCTAGCAGGTTGTAGCAGGTTAAATTACAAATTTTGTAGAGAGAAGAAGATATACAAATTTTAAATGTATAAAAACGTTCAGAAAGTGAAATTGATATTGTTAAGGAAAAAAGGTTCTCGTTTTAACGAAACGGTAATAAGGAAGATGTAATTATTAAATGAATTTATATAAGCTATTTTGGGGAGTATATGCTAAGGAACGATTGTTTTCTAGCGGGTTGTAGCAGGTTAAATTACAAATTTTGTAGAGAGAAGATATACAAATTTTAAATGTGTAAAAACGTTCAGAAAGTGAAATTGATATTGTTAAGGAAAAAAAGATTCTCGTTTTAACGAAACGGTAATAAGGAAGATGTAATTATTAAATGAATTTATATAAGCTGTATACTTTTTCTTTCTTTATGTTTCTTGTTATTAATTTTTTTTAATTCCACATAAGAAACTTAATTTTTATTAAGAATGTTATTTGTTTTTAATTGATTTTTCTTTCTTTTTGTTTTATGTATATTGGTTTTTGGGGATCTTAAGTATATATTTTTTCTTTCTTTATGTTTCTTGTTATTAATTTTCTTTAATTCCACATAAGAAACTTAATTTTTATTAAGAATGTTATTTGTTTTTAATTGATTTTGGAACAATAACTCCCTTTTTTATATTGGCTCCAAGTCTCATATAACACAAGTTTCACACAACACGATGTTTTTCAGGAACCTATCTACCGTGTTATAGGAGGGATACCTGTACTTAATTAGCCCTTCAACAGCTACTTCAGTTTGTCGATCTGGTATAGTAACATCCAATGCTTATATCGTGGCTACTCTTAATTTTAGTATATTATTTTATATATTAATGTTTCCTATATATCATTCAGCTATATGAGAATTCAATATCATATTAAATTGTCTGTTTAACATAAGGACACCCTTGACTTTTATTAGTATTGATAGAAAAATCAATAAAATATTTTTCTCATACATAAACCTTTTAATATCATACATTGCTTACTTTCGTTCAAGGCTATTTATTCATGAATATTATTTTCTTTTGATAAACATTTTAAAGGAATTTAACAGAAAAGTTAAATTTCTTTAAAATATAATAATTGTAATCGCTCTTTTATTCCTATATAACTCTTTAAAATATTATATTTACATTATTTAAATTTTAAATTAACATTTTACATTTTCAGGTGTCATGTTTTATTACTAGCAGGAAGTTTATCACCTCATTTAGAAATGACTATTATAATGAACAGTCGTTTGGATCCTACAAATTCAACATGGATGAAGGTAATTATATTTTATTTTAAAAATATATAATTTAAGTTTAAAATTAATCGAAATTTTTATTCATATTTTAATATGATTCTACCAAAACTTTTTCAGTTATCCGATTGTGGTATGCCATTAGAAGAACAACCTGCCAAAGTATGTGAGGCCTTACATCTTTTTTTACAAGGTTTAGGTTATGGTATGTAGTTAAATAATTTTTGCTTATGAAAATTAAATGTAGAAAATTTAAAGCAATTAATCATCGATTAAACTAAATAAAATCATAATTAAATAAATATATATTTCGGTTGTATTTGAGAATTATTATTTTTGAGAATTTTTGCTATTAGATTTTAAGGTGGAAATATTAGTAATTAGAAATAATGAATAGAAAGGAATAAATTAATTTTCTTTCTTCTGAAAGTCACCTTAATGATGTTAAATGAACTATATTCTGAACATTTTGAAAAATTAACATATTTTATTATTAGACGTAAACGGAAATAGTTCTCATCATTATGATCAAATTAATTTAAACTTTTTATCGATTTGAATTAATAACCCACAAATGAAAATATTAATAATAACTATTTATAAATATAAAGGTAATATAAGGCATTATATACATAAAATGCAAATAATATAAACATTCTAGAACAACATAATGAAATATACGTAAATATCTCAGTTAAAACAAATTCAGAAATATGAAAATTTATTACTCTATATAATAATTAACCCTATTACAGTTTATTTCTAAAAATGGCAGTCAGGAAATTTACTTGAATATCATCTGTTTTAGTCTCTTATAATTATATTTTTTTATTTTCTATTTTTTATATTATTATTTAAAAATACAGTATAGGTAATTTTTACTGATAATTTATAAAATTATAATAATTTTTTTTAAATCTTTCGAACCAATATTATTATATCATCTTTAATGTGAAATAAATACAGTAGTTATATAAAATTTGCAATTTTGAGACATTTCCAATTTGCAAATGTCTCAAAAATAATATTCTGAGAATTAGGATAAAAAAAGAACGATCGTTTAAAAATTGGACTCTTCTGCAATGTTTTGGTTTTGAGACATTTGCAAACAATCTGAAAGCAAACAGATCGGTGTTGTATACTATAAAATTCTTTTGGATGGACTGTGATATTGTTCACATGAGACAAATATTTTCATTTATATTAGGGTTTTAATATTTTGAATAGCCATCAATTGAAAACAATACCATATTGCCACCTTTAAAATTAATAAATTTATATACCTGTGATAATAAGGAACGATTCCCTATAATTTGGATACTCTACAATATTTTAGTTTTTAAATATTTTAATAATGGACAATCTGACTGAAAAAGTGAATATGTATAGCCATTTTTGTAGAAATATTTTAAAAATATTATTATTGCGTAATCAGATTTCATTAAAAATAATATGAATTTCTAAAATTTTAGTAATTTCATATAGGCTATGATATTACGTGCATCGTAATTAGAAATTTACTGTTAATTTATTCTTAAAAAAATTTTTATAAACTACATAAGTGATAATGAATAGTTGTTTACCTATGTTCTGAAGGGGAACATTTATAAGTTCTGTCTGCTGTATGTCTTCCCTAATAATATTTGAACTAATCAATAGATTCTTATGAAATTCTAATAATGATATTCTATCATTAAAGATCACATCGACAACACCTCAAATAACTCTATCTGCAATTATTTAAAAATTATTTGAATTCTGCATAAGATTCATCCGATATTTCTGAAAATTTAACAAGATAATCACATCATTGAATAATATACCGATGATACATTTAATTAATCCTTTATCTGCAATTGGTTAAAAATAACGGATGCTAGATTCAAAGGTTTTTCCTAATAACTTTCAAATTAATTGATTGATTTTTATAAAATTTAACGGGCTGATCAGGCTACTAAAGTTTAATTAGAAGTTGCATTAATTAATCCGTTAAAAAATGGCAGCATTCAATCTTCCAAGGTTACTTTGTAATATCACTGTGAAGAATCTTGACTTTCTTTTGGAATTATTAAATTTTGTTATTGTAATCGTTTGTACTTCGTTAGTACCTTTTGCACTTTTTATCTTTTAAAAAGCATTTCAGAACAAGAACTTCCAATATAGTTTGCAAATGGATTAATTGCTAATATAGTATTAATAATATGGAACATAATATTTTTTAAAATTCCAAATAAAATAACTTAATATGTAAAATAAAATATAAAATATCAAAAAGTTAATTCAACAGAGACCGCTTCAGACCCCAAAGTCAAATTAAAATAGGGAACTAGTCTTCCCATTTTGGAATTTTTGTCTTTTGCAGTCGTTATAATTCATTAGCACTTTTTACACGTCCAATATTTTCGTTTGCACTCTCACTCTATCGAATTTATTTGGGTCCTAGAGCTAAAACAAATTCTCAATGATGATATAAAAGGATTAACTTTATATAAGAATCCTTCATGTGATTTCAGTAATCTTAAATCTATTCATAATATATCTGCATTGAAATAGAGTACGTAATATCAAACAGCTTTGTTATAAATAAAAACTTTATTTATAAATATTTTATATATAAATAATCTGTATTTATGTAAAATATTAATCTGAAGAATTGATATATATAATTCGAAATTTATTAAATAATATAAATCAGGCGTGTCAAACTCATTTTAATTCGACGGCCATTTAATGAGCCTGTAAGATTGCCGCGGGCCACATCCATATTAGACAAGAGCATTTGCCATTAACCATGGAAAAAGCAATCATGTTCCATTCATCATGGTAATGATAAGGTTTTTTTCTTTTCTAGGCTCAAAATTATGGCTAAAAAAGAAGAAAATTTAAATAATTGAAGTTTATTTTTTAATAAATTTGATCCTTTTAGTACCGAACAATGATATATTGTTGTCCGGACCTGAGTAGTGTAATAAAGAAAGCTAATTAATCACGTGATGCGATGACAAGCTTTTTTACAGAGCTCTATTTTGCCGGAAGTTCATATAATCAGGAGTTGTTAACCAAAGCCATCGTTATCCAAGGTACCACTGTACAAGAATACACAATTTTCAATAAATTGAAAATAATTTTGCATTTTCTAAGAGATGTAAATTTGATTAATGGAAAAAAGGCATTATTCACTATTCAAGTTGTATTAAAATTCCTATCATGCAATTATTGCTTAAATAATATATCTTAATTCATATTTAGAATTACTTTCAATATGTCTTGACTTGTGTTTGAAAACATAACAATCTTTGTTTTATCTTATTAATTTCTATTATTATTATTTAGATGGCTTACCAAAGAATATATTTTAAATAATTTTTATTGTTCTCGTGCTTAACTTTAGAAAATTTATCGCAATTTGTAACTCGTCAAAAATGGAATACTTCTGACAAGTTTTTACTTATACATTAACTAGGAAATAAATTTATTTGATTTTATGTAAAACATTTTCCAGGTATAAAGCATAAATATTACTATATTTTTAAGTTACAAATGTGAACACATCAGTTTACAATATATAAAAATTCATGTTACATAATTTCATGTACAAACAATACAAAACATTATTCACATTTTGTATTGTTTGTTGATTTTAAATATATTACTGGTTCGATATCATTACATGTAGCATTCTCCGAGTCAGGGAACAATATAGCATCAAATTTGCACAGGTGTAATTAGCCATACTCCATTTAGCTCCAGAAGTTTGATTCAGAATTTTTAATTAAAATATTTTATTTTTCCAACTTATGCAAAAAATTTTGGTCCCAATTATTTGCATAAACCAGGGAATACTAGCATATACTGGGCCCAATTCATAGTGCCATCAACAGTTTTGTAATGATGAAACTATATTACTTCAGTTAGATGCTTGTTTCAATTCAAGAATGCCGACTAATATTAATCATAATTAGTATTGCATATAAAAAATTTTACAAGTGAACAATTTACAACATGTAGTATTCAAAGCAAATACAGTAGAGCATCGATTATCCGAACGTAATTTTCAATTGTGATACACAACAGGTCTTCGCCAATACTCCCTCCCTACAATGTGTTGGGTGGGAGAATCTAAGCTTCTGTTAGGCACATTGACTGTATTGTTTTTATAATTTAGTTTGTATTGAGTATTGGCGAAGACCTGTTGCGTATCACAATTGAAAATTACATAGCCCTTATATCCTGTTTACACTAGACAATATAAACCAGTTCAATTATTGAACTTGTTTAATCTCATAAATGTGAACAGAACAAAGATAGCCAAACTCGTTTGAAAATGTCACACACTAGTGCGTACTGGTTTAGGCTGAATGAATACAATAAAACATATGTATTTGAAATTTGTTTTGTATTTTTTAAATTGTGTTTTTTCTTATTTTTCTATCAGATTGATTATCCGAAAAAATCGTTTATCCAAATAACCTTGGTCCCATTAGTTTGGATAATCGACGTTCTACTGTAATTAATTTTTTCCATCTTATAAAGTTATAAATTAACATTTAAATTTTATTTTTACGATTATTAAATTTCACAAGATTTAAATCAAATTTTTTAAACAATATATTTAGTTAATACATTCATAATTTTCTATGAAATTTTTAACTGTACCTGCAAATTTAAACTCATTATTGTTTTGAAGACACTGTAAGGAATCTTAGGATGAAAAATCAGTATTTTTATGAACTTCCAAGATAAGAGACACAATTAAACAGCAATCACTTTAATAGTCCATAAATATTCATAAAAAATTTTCCATCTGAGTAAAGTGAACAATAGAATTAAACATACATTTATCACACATGTATTAACAAACATGAAAGTAGCCTAACTTTTACAGCTTGTTTAACTAAAAAACAATAATGCGAAATTCTTTCAAAACAAATTAATTTTGTAACAAACCATACACATAAACAACATAATGGAATGTATCCCAGTGCACACAAACCAAATATTAGATGCAAAATTATTATTTTACAGAGATTATTCTAATATGTAGTGCTTAATAAACAATGATAAATGCTTATTAAAAATACATCAACATTGAACAAGATATTGAAGTTAAATGTTATTTATGCAATATATTAGATAATCTAGTTTTGATGTTTTTATCAAAAATATTTATATATATCTATATAATATATAGAATTTGTACTACAGATTTACAAAATTTATAATTTCACACATATCAGCATAGCAAAAATTTCATAATAAAATGCTTAATGGCACAAATTTCTTAGCTTTAAAAATACCAAAACATTTTATATATGCATATAAAGCTTCATAGACATGTGAGATCAATTCAGTTTATATAGAGGCAGTTTCATGAGATTACAGTGAACGACACTAAATTCAATTTTTACTTCGTGCTACATGTCCTTTTATTAATCAAAATTGTGTATACACACAAATAAATCCAAATATAATTTAAAGTGAAATAATTAAATAAAAAAATGTGTCAATCGACAATTTCTCAAAAATTATATTAAAATCAATTGCTGCATGATTGGCTACGTAAAACAAATTCTTTTTCATTGCATAGATTTAATTTTAATGTACAAAAAAATATATTAAGAATGCTATATACATACTATAATTATGAAATATTCTAGGAAAATATTTCCTTTAACAAATAAGTATTTTAATATTCTTTATCTTTCTGAATAAATTTATAATGGTTATTTAAAGAGAAAAAGCAGATAAACACAATTATAGCAATTAAATGAGCAACAAATTTGCAAAACGAATCTCTTTTTCTCTCTCCATTTTAATACTTAAAGGATAAATTTAACGACAAAGATCACTGATCATCATAAACTGTACTTATATGCAAACAGGTGAATAAAAACATTTCTATTTATTCTGATTTAGTAATGTTTTTAAATTCTTTATTCAGCTATTATTAACACAAGAATTGTGTGTATGTGTAAGACTGTTTTTATTTACCTGCTTATAATGCTACATTTATATACACACATTTTTATTGGATACTATCTGAAAGTATCTATTCAGATTCCAGAAAACTTAACACAATCATAATTTCTCAGGTTAAAAGCTTTTCAACTGTTAAACACAAAGAATTATGTATATTCTTTGTGCTTAACAGAATAATATATATTCTCTGTGTTTTAATAGTTGAATACATTATAAAAAATAAATCTCTCAATTACAAATTAAGTTTTCATAAATCTCAAGCTGCATCTTTACTTTGTTTTGTTGAAAACAGCTGACATGATTTATAGTAATAAAATTTTGATATATATTTAAAATTTTAAGCAATTTACTAATGACTGCATAGTTTACTTTTAATTCACAATTGAAATATTTAATAGATAATAGATTCTTAAAAATTTGGAAAAACAAAATCTCAAGTTGTGATATGAATTTTTCTTCAGATGATCCTGGAAATAAAAAAAATTTCATTTATTTGAATTGTCACAAAAATCTTATCATCAATTACAAATAGTCCTCAATTTATGATGCAGTTCAAACCGAACAAAGGTCATAAATTTATGGACTTCCTATTACCAATCTTTATTAGCTTGCTACACGTTTATGTTTGTTAAGTTTATTATAATAAATTAGGAACCAGAAACAAAAAGATAATTTTTATATGTCAAACCTTTGCATATGGACTTGTATACAAATGAATTGCATTGACCAATTTACATCATTGTCATAAGTGCAAGTGATCATAAACAATAGCATCAAAGTCGAGGACTATCTATACTATATATAAAATTTATTGTAGTTTTTCCATGAAAACAGAATTACAATAAATGTTTAACAACATTAAAACAGATAAAACTAAAAGTTATATGAAAATTTAAAAACTAATTTTATCCAAAATTAAAAAAAAACAGTAAAATTTTAATTATATGTGATTTAGGTCAATACTTTGTTAGCAGCTATTTGAGTTTGTTTGTTTTCAGTTAATTAAAATTTTATAATAGAATAAGTTTATCTACACTCCATCTATCAATTTTTCATAGTCTCCAATATATTACTTTAGCAAAAATAATAACACAGTAGACACCCTCTTATCTGGTCTTGCTTTAATTGGCTACATTTTGATTTAGTTGTGAGAGAGAAAAAAAAAAACAAATGAAAAAGATTGTGTCATTCAGGAGAAAAAAAGTTTTTAAAACTGATAAAATATATCAAACAAAGATAATTCCTCTGCCATAGATACAATTCTTATAAAAAATGACATGATTTTGCTTAAAAAAATAAATTTAAATTAAAAAGACAAGGTTACTGATTTGGTTCAATAAATCTTTATATACGACACACACTTAATTTACAACTTTCAAATGGTATTTTGCATATATTTTCGGATTAATTGACAATTTGTTTATCTCACCAAGATCGAGTCCCACAGAGCCGAATGTTTAAACGAAGTTTCTGTCATCCACAGTTTATGACAAAAACCAGATCTAGATGGTGTTCAGATAAATCGCAGACTTAAAAGCATTGCAAAGACATTGATTATGCAGAGTCTAATAGAACGGCAGCTAAACCTTAGCTGTTACTACATTTCCTACGTGCACCCATCATTTGAAAATTTTAAGCCAATCAGTATCTCGGGCTCTATCAACGATGTCAGTAAAATGGCAGAAGTTCGAAGTAAAGAATGTTTCAAGTTACACTTAAAGCACTTAACATATTCATTAAATTATATTTCATTGAATAATAACCTGATAATAACTCAAACAAATATGGAGGATTCTGCAAACTATGAAAATTTAATGCATGCGCAAGACGCAGCAGCATAGATTCTAAACCTAGTTAGTGGCTGGTCTAAAATATACTTTAGTAACCAATTTTCTAGTCCTCGTCTGAGCAGCGTCTGTTAAGATGCTTTGTTTATGCAATGCAAATTTTATAAAGCCTTGGTTCCAACCATGGCTGAAGTCTAGAACGCATTTAAATAATCAGGCCACAGAGGCCAGATAAGAAGGTCTATTATATTGAAATTCTTAATGTTAAATATAAGTGACCCTGAGGTAGATTCATGAACTAAAAAGTTTATAGCTTGGAAAAAGTTTCTGAAAAAAATGAAAAATTGTAAAGTGAAGATTTTTACTAATCTGAAATATTGCACTAAATTATAGTTTATATATTAAAAGTTTGTCTTTTGTTTTTAATTAGTGAAAAATAAGTATTTATCAGTCTTATCAGTGAGAAAAGGGTTGAATTTTGTTTTATGCCTACATAATTATTATTATTGTTTATTGTTTGTATCTTTTTTAGGATTAAAATTTTGTTCATAGAGTTAAATAAATAAATCAATGTTATAATATACTAAAATAATATACACAATAAAATATTGCAAAAATGATTCAACAGAAACAAAATACTATTTTAATTCTTAAATGATAAAATAGAAAAATAAGAATATAATAAATAATGTAATTTATGAAAGACTAAAAAATGTAATATAAAAAAATTTTGAGAAACAAATATTTAAGATTTTTTAATATTTATAAGAACATGTATAAACTGTAGTGTTTATTATATTTTTTATTAATATCTGTTAAATATTTAAGTAATTAGAATGAAAATAAGTTTATATTTTAAGTTCACAAGTATGTAATTTCACTGATTTTATTATTTTTTGTATAAAGAATTTTTTTTTTCAGTATAAAGAATTATAAGATATTTTCTTTCAGTGTTCTTATATTATACAATTAATACTAAATACTGATATTGTCTTTTGCAATTGTATTGCAAACACTAAACTAAAACAAATTTTCCACATTTCAAAGTAATAAAACTGATTTCCAAGATAAAGCAATTAATATGTGATGATCATCAAATAATTCTTTATTTAGTAGAGAGATCAACATTTTATAACAGCAACGAATACAAATGAAATGTTATGAGGGTGCAGCCTCTCTGCTAAACTGAAGGAAGCCTTCCATATTGATTTCCAAGATAAAGCAATTAATATGTGATGATCATCAGATAATTCTTTATTTAGTAGAGAGATCAACATTTTATAACAGCAACAAATACAAATGAAATGTTATGAGGGTGCAGCCTCTCTGCTAAACTGAAGGAAGCCTTCCATTAGTGCTTTTAAGAATGATGCGAGTGTGGTGCATGTGTATAAATTTTTAAGACAAGACTTAGGAAATTCTCTTAAATTAGGTGGATAGTAATAAATATACTGCATTATAGTGAATCAATCTACACTTATTAAATCCTCTAGATACAAATTATAAACTGCACTATAGTGAATCCTGTACTATGCAAAATATTCCTGTATCTTTGAATTGTTATATACCACATTCCAGATATGTGATTTATGGCTTGATTTTAGGAACTTTTCAATACATTCTCCCAGTACCTATATTATTAAAGCATTTCTTAATAAATTTCTAAGCATTTGATTCCCTCAGCATAAAAAAAACTGTTTATAAGTAACAAGTCATGATATATATGAATAAACTGTCTAAATTTTCCAGGATATTTATGCCTTTTTCTTTGATTTTATTAAACAAATTGTATCCTTAACAATAATAAAATAAAATAGGATCTATAACAGTAGTTTCTGCTCATATTTTTCAATGTTTTGAATTATATATGTTTTTTAAATAAAAAAAAAGCTAAACATTTTTAAATATGCAGGAATTCTCTTTACTTTTTAATTTAAACTATTAGTATTTAAATAAACTTACTTTTATTCAATATGCAGCTTGTGTAGTAGATGAAGAGACAACTCTCTCTCCTTGAGCTAATTCACCTGCTCTCCAACCTTTAAACTTTAAGAAAGCATCAATTCCATATAGGAGCATACCTATAAATCCAAATACCTATAAAATAAAATCTGAATTTAATTTATATTCAAAATTGAAAACATTTGTTTGAATCATTAATCTGCAAATAAAGTTATGCTCAGTCACAAGCTGCAATTAGTAATTTAATGTCAATTATAAATTAAAGATTTAAAACATCCTAACACATTTTAATCATAATTTTCAGAATATTAATTTGTATTTTGAAAATTTTAATCATGTAATTTGTAAAAGTCATCAGTGAAAACTATATATGAAATCATTATTAAAGTATATATAAATATTTCAAAATATGATAAAAATATCTACATTATAGCTGAAGAGCAATAGAATCTAATAAATTTGATAGTTCTGGAAAAAAATAAAATAAATAAAACCTACAGACAATTTGTTTTATTAAGAAAAACGATCATTATTGTTTTCTTTCCCACTTGATAAATGGCATCTTATCTTCATCATCATATGTTAAACCATAGTCTCAAACTCAATTGTATGCAGGCCGAATCTATTAATTCGAATGGAAATGAAGAGCCGAATATTTTTAAACAAAATTACAATGAAAGGAAAATATTTATTTGTAACTACTTTCATTTTTTTCTTACAATATCGAAATAACATTATATAATTATGGGATTATAAAACAGTTTTCCCTTTTTGACTACTACTTGATACTGATGACAATGTGAATCTGCTGAAATCTGTAGCCTTGGAGACAAATTATTGGAAACTATCTTCATTGATACATATATTGTTATTTTATTAATGTTAAATTATAAAAATTTTCTGACATTAACATGTATTTAAACAAATAACCAAAACATTGCAAGCTATATAAAATTGTTTTGCAGGCTACCAAGTTTGAGACTACTGTGCTTAAACTTGGTAGCCTGCAAAAGAAATATTTATAATCTTAAGTTTTGCAATTTCACTAATTTTATATCATCATTTAGAACTATTAAATTTTCCTTCATAAAAATATTCATTCTTTTAGAAAATTTTATTATTCAATTGTAAGAATCATAAATATCTGTTATTTCCATATATATAAGTACATTTTTAGTAAGATATAAATTCTTTATTAAACACAAACATTAAAAGATATATGTTGAAAAATATTTTTAATCTGAAAAGGTCATCTTCAATTCAATAACAGACATACAGTTTTTAAAGCAATCAAACAGAACATATTTTAAAAGAAACATAAGTTATATAGTATGATGCATGTCAATGGAAAGTAAAAATATTCAAATTTATCAAATAAATATATACATATGACTTAGAATTAATAAAATATTATAAACACTTCCTAAAACATATCACCACTGCCAGAATAATGGCACTGTCTTGAGTTCAGTAAACTCCCGTATAACGTGTTTTCCTATAATGCGATTAGTACTCGATTTATAAATAAATAAATAATACATATTATTGTTTATATTATATTTATTTAAATTGAGTATTATTTAAACTATATAAATATACCCAATTTCCTAAAATGCAGAACATATTCCCACATTGTACAGGAGTCTGCTATATTTTCATTTATCACAATGGTTCATTGTCTTCTCTTTTTTATACATAATACTTCTGTGATAGTGACCTCTCTGGGATCAGAGACATGTTTTATAATTTTCACCTGATCACATTTTACTGCAAGATTGACCTCAAAATCTTTTAGATAGCATGATATCGAAATTACCCAGTGCTATATCTCTCATGTTCTGAAATTCTCTTCCTTAATCCCTCAGAAATCTTGCCAACATATTGTTCTGTCGGGTTGACAGATTTATTTTCTGCAGGTATAGCATAGATACCTGATTTCCTATCTAGGATAACAGGGTCCTTGTTTCTCCCAATTTGTAAAAATAAAATGAGTTGGCAGCTAAAGTTATTTGATTATGACAACTTAATATCAAATGCACTGTTAAGCAGTCCAAGAAAAACTTTTATTATGTTTAAATATTATCTGGAGAAACGTTTTCAGCCACTCGATGGCCATCTTCAACTCTTATCATCAAAAGTTCGGAACACAAAACATTCTATGGTTCCAAATTGTTCAATCCGTTAAAATTCTATTAAAGCTACACAAATCAATTTAAAAGTAGTTCTTACCAATTTCTTCATACATATGACCTTTTCTAACTTGGGAGTTTTCATAAAAACGTTGAAATAAAAGATAAAAAACTATTTTCTACATTCAAGTTATTAAATCAGAATTATAAGAGTTTTACAGAATAGCAGAAGTAAAAATATTCAAATTTATCAAATAAATATATTCATATGATTTAGAATTAATAAAATATTATAAACACTTCCTAAAACATATCACCACTTCCAGAATAATTGCACTGTCACGAGTAATCGCATTATAGGAAAACACGTTATACTCCCGTATAACATGTTTTCCTATAATGCGATTAGTACTAGATTTATAAATAAATAAATAACTATAAATATAATATAAATAATACATATTATTATTTATATTTTTAGTTCTAGACAGAAATGATGTACCCTTACAACATAAATTCTGACCCAGTATCACAATATATAGTGGTTAATATATTAATACTCAGCCTTTCTCTTTAAGAAATAAAGCAAATTACTTTATCATTAAATGTAATGACAAATCGAATTTTTGAATCAGTTTATCATCATAATTTGCCTATTATCCAATAATAAAAATTTATAAAACAAAAAGTTTCTTTTCGGTTGGAAATTGTTACAAGATATATATAAAAACATATGAGAGAATATGATAAAATTAGAATATGAAGTTAAATTTGAATAATACGCATTTTAGTAGACATTGAAGTTGAAGAATGCTTCTGGAGGTCATGTTTTGCCTTTGTTCACATAACCCTCTCTCTGACACAAATGATCTTGAACTTCAGCAGTTTATAAAAACCACCCTCTGCTTACAAATGAAACAGGAACCTGTTTGTTTTGATGTCAGGAAAAGATTTAGTGCTATCTGAAATTTGATCTTTTTGTTTGTTTACTTAATTTTGATAGAGTATGAAATTACAAAATAATTTATTAAAAATCTCCAACATAATATAAAAAAATAGTATTATTTGCATTATAAAGTAGAGAATTGTTAGAAAAAAATAATTTAATTCAATAGGAATGTGTAGATTAAAAAATAGTAAAAATTTTTAAAATAAAAACACAGACTGACAGTCGACATTGAAACTGAACACCATCGGAAAAGGTGAAACCACTAAAGGTTAGCTGATAAAAATGGAAATGTACCCCAGCAAAGCATGGAGAAAACTGAAAAGCAAAAGTTCAAATAAAAAAAGCACACTTAGAAGTAAAGCATAACCACACAAATTTTAATCAAAACAAAAACGTTTTCAATATTCTAGATACCATCTTCAGTTGAAAGAATATAGAACAAAAGACAAAAAAATAAATCAAAGCTTAACTCATCCGCCTGCCTAATATTAATGATGTTACTAGTTTCGTTAGATTTTAAAATCTCAATTTTTTCACATATAGATAGATTTTTTCGATCCCACATGCTTTTGACTACTCTGGCATCCTGTCATAAAATGTTGACATGTTTTTTATAAGCCTTCTGGGCTATGGCAGTAACCATGTTGCCTTTACTTACATTATCTTTGTGCTCAATTAATCTGTCTTTAAAATTCCTAGCAATAGCTCCTATATATAGTTCTACACGGTTATCTTCAACATTTTGTAACAGTATCTTATAAATACCCGACTTATAATCATTACTCCTTTTATCTTATCGTTACGTAGCAAGTTAAAGATCGTGGGTGGCCTTTTAGATGTACATGACTTACCAGTAGACCTAAGGATTTGTTTTAAGGTTCTCTTTCTATTATGCAGTCTGAATGGCACTGGAAACCTAGAAGATGTTACTACATCAAGTTGATTCGATGTTGGAACCCCTTGTTGGTTACTAGCTGAGGTTTTACTCTCAAATTTGGCTTTCTCTTTCAAGTAAACTTTTTTCATAAAGCTCATGCTATAACCATGTTTTTTACCATAGTTGTATATTCGTTTAAGCTCGGTGTTATGATAAAAAGTCATTGCTGCAGTGTGTAAGGCTCCTCCTAAAATATGATGTAAATGCTGATTTTTTGTAAGTCCAAGTGTCAAAGGACCATTTGAGGAGGCATAGCTATAGATTTAACATAAATAGTGGTGTTAACATTCCCTCCTGCGGTAAAAATATTTATGTCTAAGAAGTTCACTTCAGATTTATTCATTTGCATTAATTTGAGTGTGAGTCTGTACTGTTTTCTAGAAAATGATTAATAAGGTCTTCTGCTTTGTTGTTTTTCCAGAGTACGAAAATATCGTCCACGTACCTGGAATAGAGGGAGAACACCTCTATAAGGCTATTATGTAGCTATCCCTCTACTTCTCTAACCACTATTTCAGCTAGGGTTCCTGCCATGGGGCTACCTATCAGGACCCCCTGGAGCTGTCTATAAAAAATTCCTTTTAATTCAAAAAAAGAATTATGACAAACAAGATGTGCTATATCACAGAGAAGTGCTGGGTCTTGGTGTTGCTCTGGTGCATGCTCAATAAGAAACCTGTAAAACAGTAAACACATGGCGTTCAAGTTAAGTGTTAACTGAAAAGCATTGTTCATTTAAATTTATAAAGAGAACTTTTTACAATATTAGTAAATTTACATAAAGTATTTTTTTACAATATTGTGATTTTAACAATTTATAAATATGGTAATTATTTAATTTTTTGCTGACTTAAATTAATTATACATATACAGGTATTTCTCAATTTATGAGTTCCTACTGAAAAAGTTCTCGAGTTTAAAGTTTTTCAAATATGAAGTATCAAAAAAATCATAAATATGAATTTTAATTGCAATAAATAGATACTAAACATTTATAAAAAGGCATTTCAAACCACATCCATAGTTAAACAATACAATATGACTGGATATATAGCAAAAACTCTTTTATATGCTAAAAAATCAGAATAATCAAAATGACAGCCAAAAAGTGGAAATAATTCATCCTCCATCAGCATATTATGTAAATAACTTCCGTTCCCAGTTTTTGCATAAGAGAGTAATTCATTTATATAAAACTCATTTACTTACCTGTCAATAATAATGAAAAATGAAAATTCTTTAACATTTATATGAGATAATTTCTTTATTATTTTCTTAATTTTAAAGGCTATATTTTCATTTATTTAGATAAATAAATCATTAATTAATAATAAATTATTGATTTTATTTGTCTTTACTTAATTTTATTGCAGTCAAATTGCATTGCTGAAAATGGAACCCTGATTTTAACATTATGTCTATGGAAAATTGATTTGTAAATTCTTATTTTATAAGCAATTTTGAGGTTCACATTAACTGATAAAGTTGGGAACTAGCTGTATATCAAATGTTTGTTGTCACAAAGGATGTAAAATCATTTATGGACTGAAAAAATTTATTTAATCATAAAACTTTTATTAAGCTCCTCTAACAGAATTTTAAATACAATTTATTATGTATTAGCTCAGATTTTTGGAAATAATTTTAATATATTAAGACCTCCTCATATGTGTACATCACATAATCATAAGTTATTTATATAAGACAAATCATAATTACTTCTGTAATAATTCGGCCAAACAAGTTATCTTAAATTATATTTTGGCTTAATTACAAGAGAACAATTATTATATAAATAGGATAATGAATTTTAATATTATTGAATACAAAGCATATATACAAATAGTTCCTGATTTTATAAGTTAATTTGTTTTTAAAGCAAAACTTATAACTATCATGTATAATTTGTTTTTAAAGCAGCTTTAAAAACAAATTATACATGATAGTGTAAGTAGATTGTGTTCTCAATGAAATTTTACCATAGTGATATTAAATAAAGGTCAATAAAACAATAATTTATTCATCTAAAGAAAAAAAATATAACAAATTAAATCTTCAAGTGTACTAATCCAATTGAATTTTAATAATTTGAAATAATTTGACTAATATTAGCACTATCTTAAAATTAACAAGCAAACTAATAATTAAATTAAGAGGGTGATGCCATCTATGAATTAATAATTACCGGTAAATTAGAATTTTAAACTAATTTATCTATTTAATAAAATAAATAGATAAATTTGCTTAAAATTCTAATTCATTTATTAATTCTTTGATGGTGCCACTCTCAATTTAATTATTTTTGTTTGTTTGTTAATTCTGATATATCACTAATATTAGTCAAAATTATTTCAAATTATTAAAATTCACTTATAATTACTAAAAATTATTTGGCATAAATTAGGTTCGATTGAAAACATAGCTTTCAAAATCAAGAAAATTATAATATAAAGAAATTATTTGTCATACAAATGTTAAAGGATTTTTATTTTTCATCATCATTGATAGATTAGTTTCATACAGATAAACAATTGCCTTAGCTGCAGTTCAGGTATAAAACTTATTTACATAATGTTTTGATAAAATCATGGCAGCCAGAGGAATTGCTGTTCCTCTGGCTGAAATTTGGCTCTAACTGAATCTTGATTTTTCCTAATTCTACTTGGTTTGTAACAGATGGACTGTCTTCTACTAACTAATCTAATAATACTTTTTATAATTGAAGAGTGTGATCCCCAAAATGCATTCAGTTCATTTTGAATAATTGAACTTGACAAAGTTTATAAGAAGGATAATTAATAAGTTATATGCTGAAAAGAAACAAGTTCCAACAATTTGTAAACTTCATGAAGAATTGTAATCAACAATTGAAGAGTGTAATCCCAAAATGTGTTCAGTCCATTTTGATCATTTTTTATTTCATGATATAAAAAAATGATTAAAATGGACTGAATGTGTTTTGGGATCACACTCTTCAATTGTATAGCTATGTATATAATTTAAATGCCATATTTATAAATAATGAATGATTAACATTTATTTATTACAATTAATGTTCATATTTTCAATTTTGTTGAAAATATGAACATATTTAGGTCAATAATATAATCAGTAAATTTTATGATTTGTCAATAATTCTACTAGGTTTGTAACAGAAGGACTGATGACTTGAACATATATTCACATATGTTCAAGTCTATAAGCAATGGTCTGATATATAGAGCCTTTTTGTCTGGTTCTTGTATTTTTTTGTTTATTAAGTGTATTACAATAAAGTGACATGTAATAACAGCTATTGATAGTGAGCAATCAAATTTTGAGTATTTCTGGTTTCCAATTGTTCTGACTTATTATGACAGGATTTGAACTAAACCCATTGTAAGTTAAGAACTATCTGTACTTATAATGAATAGCTTTCAATTAAATAATTTTACTGAGGAAGGGCTTAAGAAGATAAAAGCATTTCCAAAAATGTAAAATAATATAATAAATTATATTTAAAACTATACTAGAGGAGCTCTAAAAATTTTTTAATAATTTGAATAAAGGCATAGGGAAAATTTGAGAATTTAAAAATTTCTAGTCACTACGTTCAAAATAATAGCACACTAAGCAGTGAAAAACATTAAAGTTTAATGAATAACAAAAATGTTTTCAGTATCAGCAATACTATTATCATGTCTGGCTAAATGGTGCCACAACTTTTTAACACCATACCCCCTTAGTTTATCCTCCTTTACCAATTTTTTAAACAGTTTAAGACAATTTTCCGCCCATCTCTAAATAATGTTACGACAGTATTCGTCTTTGAATCGCTTTATCCTTCCCTCAATCTAAATGCAACTTGCCTTTTGTTTTATAGGTTTTTAATGGAACACACCCCTAATGAACACCAAACCACGCACTTCTTCGTGATATCGCATATATAATCTGCCATGAATCCTTCTTTGAATATAATGGTATTTATTATAAGCAACTCCAAGGGGTACCTATAGGGAGCCCTATGGCGGGAATCCTCGCTGAATTAATAGTTAGGCAAGTAGAATCGCAGATAAGCACCAGTCTTTTTAATGAAATTTTATTATATTCTAGATACATTGACGAAATCTTTATTCTTTGGCAGAACAATCATAAAGTGGATGACATTATACAGCAGTTTTCCAAAGAAGAATACGGGCTTACACTGAAACTTACACAGGTTAGCCAAAGTCACGTGAACTTCCTGGATATTAATATTGTTGCTTCGAACGGAAACTTTGGCACAACTGTCTATGTTAAACCTATTGTAGCTCCAGTTATTATACCTAAATGGTTCTTTGACCCCTGGACATTTAAGAAATCCGCCTTCACTTCCTATTTTAATAGATGTTTCACACATTGTAATGATAATTTCTTCCTTAAAGCAGAGTTAAATAGAATCTTTGCTGTAGGCCGTAAGCACGGATACAGCAACAAATTTATGTGGAATCTGTATTGCAAACTGAAAGCTAATTTCCTAAAACAGTAAGCTCCCTCATGCCAACCTGCTTTTTCCTCTACTTCTACACATATTTTTGATACATCATACCGACATCCTATACCATATAGACTCCATCCTAGTAATGCCATTAAATCTACTCTTAAATTAACAAAGAAAGCCCATACCTTTAAGAGGGCCCCCACCATCTTCCAATTTGCTTAGAAATGATAAATCCAAAAGGCTAACGACTATAAATCGGGTGTGTACAAAATTCCCTTACAAAATGTAGAAGACAACCGATTAGAAACATACATAGGAGCTACAGCCAGAAATTTTAGGGCCAGATTAGCTGAACACATGGAGGATATATCTAAGGGTAACCTTAACACCGCCTTAGCTCAAAGAGTGTATGAGAAGGATACAGAAGTTCTATGGCAAGATGCACAAATTATAAAAAACGTACAAGATTGTAAAACGCTACCAGTGGTTGAGAAAATAGAAATTCTGAAGAGCGGCCAAATAAACAATATTATTAATATCAGGCAAGCAGATGGATTAAGTGCAGCTTGGAGATATGCAATACATAAAAATATTTAATGAATTTTATTAATCCTTCCACCTCCCAGCAAATCCTCCTTTACCAATTTTTTAAACAGTTTAAGACAATTTTCTGCCCATCTCTAAATAATGTTACGACAGTATTAGTCTTTGAATCGCTTTATCCTTCCCTCAATCTAAACGCAACTTGCCTTTTGTTTTATAGGTTTTTAATGGAACACACCCCTAATGATTCAGTAAAGTTATTGATTTTAAATCTAATAAGTGAAGTATTTTTCATATGCATTTTGGAAACATCTTTAAAAATACTTTATAACTATAGATCAGTCATTAAGTAATAAATTAATTATTAAAAATTTCTTTTTTCAGTCATATTTGACTGATGACACTATTTTTTAATTGTTCATCCAATTGTATTGTATGCTTTCAGTAAAGTTGTTGATTTTAAATCTAATAAGTGAAGTATTTTTCATATGCATTTTTGGAAACATCTTTAAAAATACTTTATAACTATAGATCAGTCATTAAGTAATAAATTAATTTTACAAATTATAGCAAAATAATTTGTGTATTCATCTTGTATATTCATGTTAAAAATAGAAAATGAGTACTTTTTTAGATTAAAATAATTTATTAGAGTGCTAGTAAAATTTCTGGATGTTTATTTTGAAATTGACCACCTTCAGATGTAACTGTAGATGACAATTTGAAACAGCTAAAAATATTATTAGCATTACAATTATTTTAACCATAAAAGTACTTATTTTTGTTTTTGAACTACCATAAAATATATTAAAATAATATTTAATATATTTAATTAATTTTTTTTAAATAAAAAAGATTTCTATTGAAGAAAAATAAGGATGATAAAGATAATTGATAAAAAAAGCAAGCTATGAGATTTTATGAGTTCAATTTATGTTAGAGTTTCTGAATTAATAGCTGTTATGTAAAAATAACAATAAATGATTTATTGTAAAATGCAAAGAACAGAAATTTGTATTTCTTAAAGGAAAGTTAATAGAGTGGTTAGTTATTTTATGAAATAGTAAATTGAAATATCCCTATTTCCAGTTATGATTTAATTATTATAATTTTTGCTGCATTTTTAAATTTTGAGAATGATCTTTATTTATGCTATAACAATCATGTTGAGATATTTAATAAATATAGGAATTTTTTACTTTATGTAACTTAAAAATGGATTAATTATTTTTTTTAAAGAATACTATACTCACAGATATAATGGAATTCTGATTTTACATTTATTCCAATTTAGTGTCATTTTTTGTGGTTTTGGCAAAAGTCCTATAGAAATAATACATAAATTTCCACATTTTTCTCAATTTAAGGTTTTACTTTCATTTAGTGGAAAGAAAATTCAGTTTCTACATGTTCATATCCTGATTTGGTGTTTATACCAAACCTGACAAGACAAACCCAACAAACAGAAGTCTCTCTTGGATTATTTTAAAAAATAATATTCCAGATATATCTGTAAGTGTGCATTTTCCATTTATACTTGTGTTTTATATTGCGCTGATTGCTGGCATGAATTCTTATAAAACTTACATTTTATTGATTTTATTATTTTCAGATTCAATCACAAAAAATCAGTGATTGCACTTGCCTATAAGATTTTCTTTTCTTTAATGTATTGTATTCCTCTTTTTAATTTATTCAATTTGATTACATTTATATTGATAATTTTATGAAATTACTCATAATAAATTATTGTATATTGTTACCTTCTCTACTTTATTTGTCATTTGAAGGATTAAGAATCAAAACTCCAGGCCCACTTCTCATGGTTTTTTGGAGCTGGCCCATTGACATTTATCTTTTAATACTTGGCCATCCCTATCATGAAGATATTTAATTTATGGTGGGTTCATAACTGATTTGCTCTTAAATACTCCTTGAGCTGATTTGCCAGTGTAAAAGTTCTAATTTAACATATTTTTTATACAGTTTTTTATCATATATATTTCTTCATTTTATTATGAGATTGAAGTAGATACCTGATATGATTGCTAAAGTACTGTATAATTAATTTTTGATTGAATTTCGCATAACTTTCATTTAAAAACTTCTCATTTTAAGATATAAAAATATGTCACAAATATAGCTGCTTTTTTTATATATAGAAAATTATTCTAACAAGGGGAGGTTCAGACATTAGGGTCACCGATTTTTTTGAAATTTTGCACACCTGTAGTAGTCCCCTAGGACAATATAATGTGTGAGTAATAAAGTGCACTACTCCAGGATTGTGGAGAAAATCGCACGAGAAGTTTCGTATTGAGTTCATATAATCTAAAATTTAATTATATTTCCAATGTGTCAGTAGCGCAGTGGTTGGAGATTTGCTTTTTTAACTTCGTGATCGCTGGTTCAATTCTTAGCTTTGATAATTTTTTTATTTTTATTTATTGATTTTATTATTTTTCTCTTACATTGTTTTATATAAATTCAGTTATTTATATTTTTTTATTTGTTTTAAATATTTTATATATGTTTATATCAACTATGGTTTCTATATATTTTTTGTCAATAGATGACGCCACTTTCTATTCTTTAAGAATATTAACTTGTAATAATTAACTATTAATGTTAATTTATAATTATTGATAATAGCATATTTATTGGAAATTATTCCTCAATTTTGATATTTTTCCCATCTTTCTTTAATAATTTACGAGAACCTCTTCTATGGAGAGTGCACAGACTCCAAGTGGGATGATTTTTAGGTAGATTCACTAATTTTATTTTTGTTTCAAATAAAAAAAAATAATAAATCTAAGAATTGAAACAGGGCTCACACAATTAAAAAATCAAATCTCCAACCACTGCACTACTGACACATTCGAAATATAATTAAATTTTAGATTATATGAACTCAATTCGAAACTTCTCGTGCGATTTTCTCGACAATCCTGGAGTAGTGCACTTTATTACTTACACATTATATTGTCCTAGGGGACTACTACAAGTGTGCAAAATTTCAAAAAAATCGGTGACCTGAATGTCTGAACCTCCCCTTGTAAGTGTAAAAAATTAAACAAAAACTTTAATTTATATGGGATTGATAAATACAATTAAACATAATTATCATTAGTCTACCACATCAAAAAATAATAAATAATCTAAAAAATGTATTATGAATTCTTCATAGAAAAACAGTTTTAATCAACTTGAGTAGCTGATGATATAGGAAATAGCAGAGATCATCATAGAATTTTTAACACATTGAGGACTATATCAATTTCTGCTTGACTCTCACCATATTTTTAGCAATTTATGTATTAAATTAGGAAATTTTAGAGTTATATTTCAAATGAATTGCTCTTTGATCTATCTGATTTTTATCCAAAACAAGAAACCAGAATTTGATTATTCAGTTTTAAACCTGAACTCTCTTAACAAGTCTAGAAAAGCATTGTTTAAAAATATATACAGTATATCATTTCCACTACCAGATAATTTGTTAAACAAAATAACTTATGAATTATCAAAATTCATTGAATTATTGTCTCACAGGAACTAAAAATGAATACCATATCAATTGCAAATATGTTCTCAATTTTGTTTCAAAAATATTTTTCCTTATCTGTTACAGTTTATGAGATAGGATTTGCAAGTGTACTCGTTTGCATAATCATTTGAAGGTCACCATCAGGTAGTCCACCCATGACTTCCTATTTGTTGCATTAACAGATTTTTGAAATCTATGATAGTTATTTGGAGAGATACAGACTGTTCTTTCACCCTGTATATTAATAATTTTAATTTTACAAATTAGTATTAGATTTATTGATTAAATTAAAATATGATAATATTGATTAAAAGCAGCTAAAATAATATACAGTAGTACCTTGGTTAACAACGAGTTTTTGAAAGAAAAAAATGTCTTGGTTAACAACACATGCTTTGGTTAATGACTCCTAATTATGGGAACTTTCGACAAAATAGAGCTCTGTAAAACAGCTCGTCATCGCATTGCGTGATTAATTAGCTCATCAATCGTTATTTTTTTTAACAATCAATTCAAATCTGACAGTATCATTATTAAAATTAATAAAATTATAATATCTATTCTAAAGCAATCAATTTGTCTATCATTTGGGCAAATTGACTGTGTCAATCATTAAGAGAATAGTTGGATATAAGGAGACTGCCTTAAGGGTATTCCTTGATATTCAAAGGGCTTTTGATTTGACACCTTTCAAGCAAATTAGTCTTGCAACAAACAGACATGGAATCTATTCAACAATTATTTATTGAATTGATTCCATGCCAAAGCATAGAGTTGTTTATAGTATAGGCTACTCTATAAGGAAGAAGTTAAGATATTCACAGACGAGTTATCTAGAGAGGGGAATACTCTCTCCTCTTCTTTGATGCCTTGTAGTGAATGATTTTTTAACTACACTAAATGGGAAGGATTTCTTTACTATTGGCTATGACAATGACAGCCATTATTGAAATGGGAAATTTTCCCAAGATTCTATCTGAGGTGCTACAGACAGCTCTCAATACAGTTTCTAAATGGTGTGATAAGGTTAGATTTCCTGTTAATCCAGCAAAGACCATAATTGTATCTTTTACATAAAGAAGACAGTTGATGAGACTTATTGAACTATCACTCCTCAGCAAAAGGTTATAGTTTTTTACTGAAGTCAAACACAGTCAACCCCTTGATATTATGTTAGACAAGGAATTGATTTGACAGATTTTGTTATGAAGACCTGTAAAGTCCTATGGGCTTATTGAGGCATTTTGGGTAAGATATGGGAATTTAAACCAGGATTGTTGTATTGGAATATAAGCTATGATTGTGAGACCCATTATTACCTATGCTGCTACTATTTGGTGATGAAGAGTTTTGTTAAAAACTTGCAGATCTGAACTTGAAAAGATTCGAAGAATGTCCTATCCTAGTATCACAGGAGTTATGGGAACTACTCTTACTGCTGAAGTTCGCTTGGGCATTTCCCCATTGAATATGTATGTTGAGGTGTAGTGCCTGAGAGGATTATTATAGGTTCCATTCTTGAGGAAGAAGGATTTCTTGGACCCACAAAATTGAGCATTCATCTTTTGAAGGGGACAAGACACAAGTCACATACTTGAGATGATTAAGGATTACATGGTGCCCAAATTTAACTTCTTCCAACCCTTTATGGTCATTTTTCCTTGGGGTAGAAATGTAGATTTGGGCACAGTATCAAGGGTAGATGGGCTGTTATGCAGACAGTTCAAAAACCACTATTGATATAGATGCAAGATTTACTGCAAGGGAATGAGAATGTCATATTCTTAAAGACAATTTGCAACTGTCTTTCAGGCAGAAATCTATATTATTTCTGCATGTGTTAAAATCAGTCTTGATAGGGGTTATGTTAATAAACATATTTATATTCTATCAGACAATCAAACTGCATTAAAACACTTGATAGCTCCTGTTTTATTTCAAAGCTTGTGTGAGAATGTCATCATATCATTGTTGAACTGTGAGATGATGACATTCTTACACAAACTTGATTTTGCTGTTCTGCAAAAATTTTTGCAGAAGTATTCTGACTGAAAAAATTAAAAACCACTGGTTTAAGGATAAGAAGTTGATGATTTCTCATTTTTTGTATAAAAACTAAGAAATTGATGTTAAATACTATATTTCAGTGCTTAACCATAGTCTATTGTAAAAACTTGCATAATTGCTTATTTTAAAGGTGGATACTATTTTCTTCATGATTAGAAATTTGAGATACCAATACTACAAATAACTCACTAAAATCTGAAATATGTAGCTGTAATATTTAATAATAATGTTATATTTATATTTCAAAAAGATATATATTTGCAATAGAAGCTAACTATTTTTCTTAAGTGTTTAGAAATAGGAACTAGTGTTTCTATTTCTAAAAAATGGTAAGATTTTCATACTTTTTGTATTCCTGGGAATTATAGTTGGTTCCCAGGAACTAACACGCACATACAAAAAATTATAAAATATAATTAAATATGATCCCAAAGACTGTATGAGAGTTATTTATCAAAGAATTTGATAATTGGCAATCTGAAAAAGCATGTGAGTGTGGTTTACTAACAGAGTTACACTCGCATCTGATCATGGATTATACCTAATTGATCTGTGAGTATAACATGTGTTGGCAACTTGGTTGGTTAGTTTACTTCTTTTCCTTCTTATGAAGCTAACATAAAATTTGCATTATTTTAAATTAAATTATTATTAAAATGTTAAGTAGGTAATTCAAAAAGTGATTGTGAATTACCTACTTAGCTTGTGAAGAAGAGAGCACAGGAAATTTGGAAGAGAAACTAATGACGTTGAACGAAAAATTAGAAAAAGTGATCCACTGAAAGACAAAGGTTATATTGTTCAACTAGCCTGAGTTCTAGCTGAGCAAGATTATGAAGCAAGAATTACAGTTATTTGAATCAACAGGAAATTCATCAAATACAGTTATAAAACTGGGCCAGGCTTTGAAAACAATTTTTCCATCATCAGTTGAAGCAGAAAGAGCATTTTCTGTTGCCAGTTTATTTATTAGCAAAGCTAAGAACTAGGCTAAGCAATAAGAGCATTGATTGCTTATGTTTCCTCAAATCATACCTTAAGAATGAGTGATAAATATTTTATTTTTTTTGTAGTTCGAATTGTAAATTAGTCATATATAAAGGAATATAAATTTTGGAATTTATTAATGTCATCTTTTGTGTGTTTTTTATTAATATTAATTATAAAAAAGTACTTTTTTAAATTTTGTTAAATTTTAATGCATTTCTGGGATTTCCGGGAATGGCTTTTATGTTCCTGGAAATGAAAAAAGGCCAGGAAATCAGAAACACTAATAGAAACATTATTAAATTTTAACTCCATCTCCTCTGTGTTTGTCATTAAACAAATGTTGCTCCTTTAAACAGTGGTATATCTAAAATCTTTGGTCCCCATCTCCCTTCAAAATAAAAAAAATCTGTTTTAACTTTCAACACATATTTTCTAAAATAATTTTTAGGAACTGAAAATATATAAAAATTTTTATACAAATATCTGGTGAATAGTAATGATATTCCATGCTCTTGGCCCCCTATTTAGCTTGGTACCCAGGTTGGACTACTCCCCTCTGGGTATGCCACTGCTTTCATATTGTTCCAATGTAAGCAAACTGAATGTACTTATGTTTAGTGTAATACATTTGTAAATTTTATAGAATTAAAAATTTAAATTGAATTTGTATCATCTATTGTATCATTTATTTAAATAATGCAACAAAAGGCACAGAACAGCTAACTTTCTAATTTACTATTTAATGAATTAAAATGCAATTTAGAAATGTGAAATTATACATTGCTCTGTTTCTTTTGGTATGTTTTAATATTTTTATTGTATGCTGTAATAAAATACTATATGTAATCAAGATTTTCCAATATTTAACTAATTTTAATATGATTAAAATTAATTTTGTATTAATATTCAAATTTTTATTTTGAGCTAAATTATAAAAATTAGTTATTGTAATATACTTTTATTAGTAAAACTATAAAATTATTTTGGAAGTTAATTCTTAAAAAATAATAATAGACCTTAGAAAGCAATTATTAATTCTGATGATTAATATTTTGGTTTGAGATTAAAATACATTATTTTTTCTCTTTGATGTTTTTCAATATTTAATAAAATGTACAAATCTTTTCAAATTTATTAGTTTAAAACAAGCATTTATATTTTAGCAATTTAATAAGTTTTTATATTGCAAATAATATACATACAATAATGTGATGTAATATACAATAATGATATGAAAATATCAGTACTGTAAATTGTCAATAATCAGAAATATATGGACATAAAAAAAGATGTATTTTTAAAAGAGATTACAAGCAATTCTTATATATATGATTTTTCAAATATGAATATTAATTGCAATAAATAAATGCTAAGCATTCATAAAAAGGCATTTAAAACCAAGTACGTAGTTATACAATATAGTGAAATTGAGTTTATAACAAAAACTCTGTCATCTGCTATAAAATTGGAAAAATTAAAATGGCAGACTGAGTAGTTATCATGGGTTTACCAATTACATCAAGTAAATAACTTTTATTCCTAGATTATGCTAAGGCAATAGTTCATTTGTATAAAAATTCATCTTTCAACAATAATGAAGAATAAAAATTCTTTACCATTTATATGATAAATATAACAGACTCCTCTTATCTGGCCAGATCTTAGGCTGGATAAATAAATGATTAATTAATCTGAAATATGCAAAATACCATTTATAATATTTTGTAAATTAAATAAAAAAAATATACATGTTGTATGCAAAGCTTTATTAAACCAAATCAGCAGTCTTTATTTATCTTTTTGATCTAAATTCATTTTTTGAAGCACAATTACGCCATTTTTCATGAGAATTATATCAATGAACAGATGAATTATCTTTTTGTTCAATATATTTTATTACAGTTTCAAATGTTTTTTCCCTTTAAAATGACTTATTCTTGTTTTATTCATTTTTCTCTCTACTTGTAGCTTGATGAAATTGTGGCTGGTTGAAGTGAGACCAAATAAGAGAGAATCTATTGTAATCTCATTATAACTTAATTGATTTTAGACACTATTTTCATTTCATTAAATAAGTAAATCATAGTTTAACCATAATTTATTTTTTACTTTTAATTTCATTATGGTGAAATTTTGTTATTTAGAACAGAACTATTTTTAATAAAATATTTATGGAAAATGATTAATTGGCTTATGAGTTATTATATTATTAGCAATCTGGGAACAAATTAACTGATAAAGTTGAAACTAATGCAATATTTTGACAGAAATATTTCCATGATAGTACAGTGGTGCCTCGCAATTCAACAATTGGGTTTCGTAGGATGGTGCATGCATGGTCATGGAATTGTGTGATGTCATTTGCTATTTGTCAGTTCTTTTTGGGCTACCATGGAATTTGCCCGTGTTGTGTGTGTTAATTTTCAATTCTACATTTTTCAGAAAGTAAAAAATTTATAATTATTATTAATTTTCGAGTGAAATATAAGGATGGGCTGAAGGAGAACTGACCAAAGGAATAATTCCGTAAAGAAGAATACTTGATTGAGTAAAGAGACAAAGAAAAAATTGTAGATAGAGTGCAGAAAGGTAGAACAATTAAAATGTAACTCGAGCATGCCGTTCCTACGACAACTGTGGCAACATTTTGCAACACAGAGAGAAGATTATGGGTGCTAGGGTGTCTGCTGATCATTCCAACATCCAAGGGCTAATAAATTGTGTGTTGTGCATAAAATAGTGTATTTTGTAATTTGGTATGTTATACAAATAATAAAGCACATATAATAAAGTAAATACAGTGAAACCCCGCTCGTGCGTTCCCGTATCGTACGACTTTCCCGCTGCTCGTGCGTTCCCGTATCATACGACTTTCCCGCTTTAAACGTCTATTTTTGAAGTCCCAACATATTCTTATACATGCAATGTAAAACTTTCCCTTTTCCTACGTTTTAATTATATAACGTTTTTATTATGACGTCATCAGAGTTCTTTTTTATTATGACATTATCAGAGCTTCCTTCTTCGTGTGTTTCCCCGCTCGTTCGACTTTTCGGGCCGGTCCCCGAAAAGTTTCAAAATCGGGGCACTATAATATAGTGCATTTCTCTCATCTCACCCATTACGGGAGTGGGATGAAGACCGATAAAAAATTAATCTATATTCCATAATCTTATATGGGAAATATTGTCCCACAATTCGACAGTTTCTCAATGACATTAGTTCGGCGACAGATTAGTGTCAAATTGCGAGGCACCACTGTACAATAATTTTGTTTTGAAAATGTTTCCAAATAAATTTGATTCTATTAATCAACGAATTAATTCACAAAAAATAAAGTTGAAATATTTATTTTGTTAATTTGAATTATTGTACAGTATGTAAAATTATATAAAATTCAATTTTAGCATTTCTTAATATATAGATCATGTTTTGATTACAATATATTTATATATACAGTACTCTAAACAATATTTAGTGCTATGATTTATTTTTAACAAATTGATTTTTTACAATTTTCTTATAGCTTTATTTACATAAAAATATAATCATCATATATAATTTATAATCAGTTTATTATATCAATAACACTTATGAGCAAACTTTGATATCATTTGGAATATTTTTTCAGTCAAATCCACAAATTTACAATGACTTTTATGCATTGCACAAATTTTCAATATTTATTTTTAATAACTTTAGCTAAAAATAGCATATAAAAATTTTATTAAAAAAATTAGGATACTTTATTTAAATCAAAATCTAAAATTAACATGATTATATACTTACATATAATCATACATTTTAATCATGTTTATCAAATATATTCTAATCTTAAGTCTCTAATAGGATACAGGGTCAAAAGGGTAAGATGAGAAATGAATAAAATATTGAATATTTTGATATATTATTTTACCAGCCAAACTATCTGACATTGTGCATCACTAAGGCTTTAGATGCTAATAACTTGGAATGACCAGATTCATTATATATCACCATTATCTATAATCTCATTCTCTGCTTCAAATAATAAAAAATAACATAAGCACTCTCAGCAAGCAAATATTAATGTATTGATATTTGCACTCAGCATTATCAATATATTGATAGTGAGTAATAAATATATTCAATTGCTGACAATGTTTATTTTTCTGTTGTTTTCATTATATCATTGAATATTGGAAATATTCAAATAATTTTGGAATCTAATGGTTCATCTATTCTATTTTCAAATTAATGATATCTAACACTTAAATAATTAAGAACTTAATTTAATTCAAGCACTTATGGTAGGATTCTTATACAAATCAGAAATATTTTTATCTTTAGACCTCCTTCAGTTGATTAAACCTAATTTACTTACAGAAATTAGATGCTATAATAGCCAGTAACAGAAATGAATTTAATAGTAAATGAATAATGATTAAAAGTTATAATATTTATGGAAGATTTGAGTTATATTGAACTTCAATAATTATTGAATAAAAAGTACAAAGTATATATCATTCATCCTGTTCTATAAAAATAATTCTTCACCTAAATAATATTTAGGTAAAGAATTTTAATATAGCATTACAATTTTACAGGAATCAATCTACAGTATATAAATTATTGAATGCAATGAAATAATTTTTTTTTATAAAACTGATGTAAGGTTTTACTTATATTTGAAATTGGATGAAAAGTTAGCTGGATATATTGAAGGGAAAAAATTGACATAATAAGTCTATTTATAAAAAAAATACAGAATTATAGCTTATTCTCTGTCTATCTGCTAAATTCATTTTATTACAACCAGATCTATTGCCATGAATAATCAGTTTAATTTAGTTTTTATACATTATATATACAGGAAAACCTGTGCTGGTGGTCAACCTGCAAGCTGTGGCCACCTTAATATCCACCTAAGCATAATGCAGGATTTTTAAACTATAAAAAGCCATCTGTATTCCTTGGCCATGGCCAGTGATATTTAATTTTGGCACCTTTGTGTGCAACATTTACTAGGTGGCCAGCAAATTGTGTTTTGATCAGAAATGCCAGATGGGTTCTAGATCTTCTATCAGTTAAGCATTCTAAAGTGAAAAAATTCCAAAAACAAACATTAATTAGTTATTTCTTTCTTTATATTTAATTAACAATGTGAACTGTGTCATAAACTTTGTATTTTAAACTTTGATGTTAAATAAAGAAACTTGTAGCTATCTGTGTCTGGTGGCCACAATCTCAGCCACTCAAAACTGGCCACCTAACACAGGTTTTCATTGTAGATCATCTACTATATTTGGAAAATTATTATTCTCTTTAATCTCACTATATTCAATTACTTACATGCCTATTTAATGTTTTGGTTATCATCAGTTTGCAAGTTTTCAAAAGTTGCTTTGACTATTCCTACTTATAAATTTAAAATTAGAAATATGCATATAAAAATATGTTAATTCTTCTTAAAATAATAGATTCTTGAAAACTTAATAACAACCAAAACATTAAATGTGCTTGTAAATATCAAAGTAACACTGAAGATGATAGTAATTTTCCAAAAACATTAGTTAAATTCTATATATATATATTATACAAAATTAAATTAAATCAATTATTTCTGCCAATAGAACAGGCATTTAATAAAATGAATTCAAAATATACTTTTCAATTTAAAATCTGTATTTAAATGCAGAAATTATATATTTGTATAAAAATTAAGCATTTAACTATAACTATAAATGAGAGTTCTGCTGCTTCTAAGAACACGAAATCACAAGCACTTAAAGCAGGAAAAATACACTATTTTATTATTAGATATATATTACATATACTGATAATACTATTGTTTTCCGGAAATGTTTTCGGCCTTCTATGGCTCTCTTCAGTCTGTTATCTCAAGTGAGCATCTAAAGTTCTAACAAGTATTGGATGCAGGCGATCTCTGCTGGGACGATTCACAAATAAACATCCAGTTTAACACACTTGTGTTGTAGACGCTCACTTAAGATAACTGGCTGAGGGCAGCCATAGAAGGATGAAAACATTACCGAAAGACAATAGTATTATTAGTATATATGTAATATATATCTAATAATAAAATAGTGTATTTTTCCTGCTTTAAGTGCTTGTGATTTTTGGAATTAAAAAAATAATTTTGGAATTGAATTTAATGAATCTATAGATTGAGAATGTACTTTACAGAAATTTTCAGGATATCTATATTTTACTTATTCGTATCAACAACAAAAATAATTAGAAGATAAATATGTGTATCAAAGCATAAATCACAGTAAGACATTTTAACATATTTTTAAAATCATAAAAGATATGGAATAAATGTTAAAATAATATTTCAGAAAAGTTTACAAAGGATGCACAAATGGAATTTTAATTATATTGGATACAAAAAAAATTCAAATTTATCATGTCAAATATTTTACAATTAGAAACATGATAACACAAGTAAGAAACATTCCACCAAATAAAATAAATTTATCTTGATAGGTACGCTTTTCGATTAATCTCATAACTGTATTAGACATACCAAGCGTATTAGCAATGTCCAAAATTCTCTTATGGGCTCCTTTAAGAGTTCCTCTTTGATCTTTTAAATTATTTAAGACATTACTTCCACTCATTAACAATTCATCAACACCCCTATGAGCATTATTGAGAGAAGTATTTTGTTGTAAGGCATGATCAATCATGATAGAAGTAGCCTGATCGTTAGCTGTAAATCTTCTTGATAGAAGTTCATCTCTATCTCGCTGTTGCTGTTCCATGTTTATACGTTTCAATTGAAAATTCCTTAATGCCGCTTGATAATGCTGACAATCATATTTTAGTTGTTCTACACGCAGTTTGGCATTTTGTCTTCTGTTTGGTGGTTCTTTATTGGAGAGTAATTCTAACTGTTCGTAATTGCTGGTTATCCTATCTATTCTTATTTGTATTTCTTCTTCTACAGATTTACATTCGCTTGGAGTGCATCGCTCTAATCGAAGGAAACTTCTATTTAATTCATCCAACAGAGACTTCGGTTTTCGATATAACACGTCCATATCTTCAGATATTTATTCCAATATTCCTACAAATAAAAAAATGCAATGGGCACGTGCAATGGGTTTCGAAAAATTCCTAACCAACCACTTCCATATTGTTTCTGAAACTAATGATTTGCGACGTGTTCAGTTCAGATTCAGTTTCATTATATCACGGAAAAAAATAATCTTTAAATAAAATTAATTTTCATGAATAAAGCATTTAAATATTAATTAAAATACTAAAATAATTGGTGTAACTTGTATTTATATATATATAAATAGTGTTTATTAAAAAAATTTAGTTTTCTTAGATATTAATAGTTTAGTATGAAAAACTGAATTTGCATTCAAATTAAAATAATAATTTCTTAAGAGTAAAATAATTAATTATATTTTGTAAAATATTGACGTCATTTAAATTGACTAATCGCTGATTACTCTTGATTGCGTCATCGTCAATGGCTTCCATGAAGAAGTAAACATTGACACGTTGGTATTGGATGATGTTGCTGAGGAAAGTTTGTCGAAATTTCATTTCTTTACTTTAAAAATATAATGCAGACAGAAGATATACAATATAAACTATATGAAGGAAAAGAAAAGGTAAGGTTTATGCATTTCAATTTTATGTTCTGGCATTTTCTTTGATCTAAATTGTAAACTTGAGATGTGTCAGCAAAAAATGGAAGATTTTTGCTTTGTTTTATATTTTTACCCAATTAGACTTGAAATTTCAAGGTTTTGGTACTCGTATAAGAGTTAGGAATAATATTTATTCAATTTCTGAATAAATGAACAAATTAATGATGAAATTTTCATATTAAACATTTTGTAAACAATTTCTTCTCGTAGTGATTGGTTGTTTTCATTTTTTATATTTGTAAGATTTTAATATTGAAAAAAATAGTTTTAAAATAATTTTTTATCATGTCTTATTCTTAATTTATTAATAATAATTGTCTTTTAATTTGGAATATCCTATAGCAATACAATTAAATTAATATTTTTTTATATTTATTAAAATATAAATGCAAACTTAATCAATTTTCTATTAAATCCTATGGGGAATTGTTCTTTGGATAACGACGGTTTTGGTTAATAACAGTTCCACTGGAACGGATTACCATCATTAACCAAGGTACCACTGTATTATTCTATTTTAAATATGTTCTAATAAAAGAACTTATTGTTAGATAATTGGAAATAAAAGCTAATTAACAAAAAGTGCTTTTCATAAAAACAAAAAAAAATTTTTATAATTAGATTTAACATGGATGATCAGCAAGTGCGTGCCACTGTTCGTTCGCCATCAAAAGGCAAAATCAAATCTCATCTGTATAAGAGTTGAATCTATAAACTGCTTATCAGTAGTTATGGGTTTGTTTGTTAAAAAACTCCGAAGTGAGTCCAATTATCCTTGTCACTGTTTGTTTGCCATCAAAAGGCAAAATCAAATCTCATCTGTATAATAATCGTTGCCCATTAAAAGGCAAAATCAAATCTTATCTATATAATAATCGTTGAATCCTATGCTGCTAATCAGTATTTACGGGTTCGTTTAGATCGGAAGAGCGGTTCAGCAGGAATGCCGAGGTGTTTATGGGTTCGTTTGTCAAAAAACTCCAAAGTGAACCCAATTATCCTTCTGGGGGCTTGTTTGTCAAAAAACTTCGAAGTGAGCCAAATTATCCTTCTGGTAGTTCGTTTTGTAGCAAATATAATAAATAAATACTATTTTCCATATTTTTAGGACATTTTAAATGAGTATTAACTGCATTTCTAATATTTACTATGGTTGTGGGAAGGAGCCGGAACAAATTAATCAATTTTCTATTAAATCCTATGGGGAATTGTTCTTTGGATAACGACGGTTTTGGTTAATAACAGTTCCACTGGAACGGATTACCATCATTAACCAAGGTACCACTGTATTATTCTATTTTAAATATGTTCTAATAAAAGAACTTATTGTTAGATAATTGGAAATAAAAGCTAATTAACAAAAAGTGCTTTTCATAAAAACAAAAAAAAATTTTTATAATTAGATTTAACATGGATGATAAAGTTTTTTATCAATATAGAATGAGTGGTTATGAAAGATAGAAGTCTAAGTAAAAAAGCTATATAAATATAGGTTTGATTCTGAATGGTTTTGGAGCTAAACTGGTTTATTGTAAAAAAAAAAAAATGAAACAGACCTGTATTTGATAGTGTTTATTCTTAATTTAAATTATATGTTTATAATGGGTGTTCAAAAAATACCACCTTCTGCCTCAGTACACAATGCATCTTGTCTGTGAATTATGCAAGGAGCTCATTTTAATTCATTGTGTTTATCCTTGAAGAGTGCTTCATAGAGTTGCTGGCTCAATTCAGCTTGATTGTAAAAGATTCAGTTTTCTTGCAAATAAACAGATGACAGAAACTCAAACTTTTTCTTAAATAAGTTCAAGCTTCAGTTTTAATAACTCAATCGTTTTCTTTGAGACTTTTTAAAATAGTAAATATTATTTACTGAGCAACAGAAAATTATTTTGTGAAATGCAAATAATTATGATATATAATTGTGATATGCAGAAAATTATTTTGTGAAAATAATTATAAAATGATGCAACTCCTTAAATTTTTCATTTACTGTTATGATTTACTTTTTAAGGAGTTTTATGGTTTAAATAAAACTCCTTAAATAATTATGGTTTGCTTTTAAGGAGGAGCTAGATCTATTGTAGAAAAATGGGAGCCATCATTATTTCTAATAGAGAATAAGCAAGCACAGTGGTGCCATAGCAAATTAGAACCTTATACATATACCATTACTTCAACTGAAATCTTTCTCAAAGACCTGACAGAAGAGACACCTGGGCATAAAGAAGTTATCAGCACTTTAGACTTTCAAAGTTTATATTCCATCAATTGAGTTAGCCCTTGCCTGTTTGGCTTTATACCATTTTCTGCTAGAACATTTACTTTATGCTTCTCAAATAGCTGAGCTCTTCAGGAATTTATGTCACTTGATTTGTTATCAGTCCTTTTTCATGTTTAAGAAGAAGTTTTACCAACAAGTAAAAGATGTACAGATAGGCAGCCCAATGGCAGGTATATTAGTAAAATTAATTGTTAGTTCTAAGGAGACACTCATTTTAAAAGACTTTATGAATGATTACTAATTATTTGAAAGAAAAATGATAGATTACTAGTTATTTGAAAGAAAAATGATAGATCCAAAGATCTGGAAAATGCATTCATGGATCCAGCATATGGTTTACCCTTAAAGACTGACCAAATTAACAGAAAAACAGTTCATTTCCTAGACATATTGATAAAAGCAGAACAGAACTTTTATTCCACCAAGATATACCAGAAACCAACAGCAACTGCCTAATTACTCCTTATTGGTCAGAAGACCCAATCTCTTATTTAAAAAAAGCTACCTTCTATGCATATTTTAAGAGGAGCATCATCCACACAAACATGATTGAAAGACAGAAAATGTAACTAAGATTTTTAACATGGCAGGAAACATGGTTGTACTAAGAACTTCATGAGATCCATCTAAGAGATATGGCTAGAAGAAGTAATGATGAAAATCTGCAAGCTCAGTTGAAGAATGATGATGATTGGCCCATTATTGATCAATATATTCAAGTTCCATTTCATATGTCCAAATGTAAAACAGTGAAGGATGTTATTAAGAAAAGAAATAAGAAGAATGCTGCAATCAGAGCACCAACAGTTTTTGATTTGATTAAAAATGAAAAAGATAAATGGAACCACATGGAAAAAGCTGGAGTATACAGAATACTTATTATAAATAGAGATGAGGATAAAGAAGAATCATATATAGATGTGACAGAAAGAAATTTGGGAGAGAAGTTAAAAGAACATTGAAATGACATTAAATGATATAATACTGCAATAGCTTTAGCAAGAAAGGCTTATGAAAATGATATAAATATTAAAAGGGATGAAGTTATAGTTATTAGAAAAGTTAACAATTATGTAAACAAATATTTAGCAGAGGTGCTTGAGATTCTAAAAAGGCAAAAACATGAAGATCTTATTAATGATAGACCCCCTGGAAAATGTTTCACCATCATGGTGTTATGCCATAAATCTAAAGTATTGATAAATGATTTCAATATAAACTGTAGCATTTATTATTTTTTGCATCTAAATATTGTACATTTTTTAAATTTTCTATTAATATTGTTTAAAATTCTATACCTATTTAACGTTAATATATTAATTTTTAAATTTTTGAATTTGTTCTAAGAATATCGTATAAGTTCTTAAGATGTTTGATACATAATTTGTTTTTCCTTAACGCATGATATATTGTGCTGATGATGGAATTTCCAAAAGTACTTCACTTGATAAACTGTTTTTAAGTTATTTCCTGCTTAGTTATAAAACAATATAAAAACCAATTGGTTTTTATATTGTTTTATAAGATTAAGAAGTTATTGTTTAAGTTTAATGTTTATTTTTATTAATTTAAGAAATTTTGTTCTTGTAATTTTAAAAACAATTGTAGGATAATCACACATCTATTATATTGATAAGTGTTGGCTGCACAATATCAAATCATTTTCTTAATGTATTACAGTATTTGAAATCAGCTATTCTAGAAACAGGAAAAAAATAAAATTCTTAATAAAATTCTGTATAGTGCACAGTCAAAGGCCCTTATAAGGTTACCCTTATATAACCCCCACCTATAAGGTTGCCCCTTATAACCTTATAGTTGGCAGTTATATAGGTAAAAGTCAATTAACAGTCTTAGTAATTATGTGAAGTCATTTTTATAGAATGCCTTTATTTTACTACCAAATTTTTACAGCATTTTAATTGTTTTGTTTTAATCATTATGGCCATAGTTAGGTTGGCTGATGATTAGTGTATTTCAAGTGGACAGAGTTAATATATAATAATTATTAAAAAAGCTCAGGTTGTTCAAGCTTTCCTTAAGCTTTTTCTTAATTCCAGCTTTTCAGCTTGTGTTTTAGCATCTCTAGTGCTTCTGCATCCAAAATGCAGTCAAACAAGTGTTTGTCAGATTTTCATCTTTCTCACATAGACTAGGATTTTCATTCATCCCATAAATAATTATCTAAAAAGTTCAGGTCTGGAGATCTAGATAGTCAAACACTATCAAATATAGGTCCACTTCACCATAGTCTTTTTTTATAATAAATAAATTACAGCTCCAAAACCTTTCAAAATTGGGCGTATATTTATATAGTTTTTTACTCAGACAGATCTCTACTGTAGATTCCCAAAGTTATGATTTTTTTCATCAGCACTCACTTTGTATAAACAAAATTGTATATTTATATAGTTTTTTTTACTCAGACAGATCTGTACTGTAGATTCCCAAAGTTATGATTTTTTTCATCAGCACTCACTTTGTATAAACAAAATTTAATAGAATTAGCCTTAAGAGTTTATTTCTGATTCAAACACATTTTCATTGAATCATTGAAAACTAATGAAATAAGAATCAAAAACAACATCTTTCTATGTTAAGTAAATATAATCAATATTTCAAATCATTAAATGCAAAAATATAATAATATAATACACTTAATTCTGATTTTACATGATAGATATGTTCTCAAAGAATTTGTATAAAAAACATACATACCTATGGGAAAATAGAACACTGGTTCCAGACTTTAAAAAATCGCCAAAAATAATACAATAAACCATATGAAAAATTGTGTTAGAATCTTATTATTTTTAAGGGCATGTACTATTTATTTCACACATATATATAAAAATATTATATAAAGTAAATTATCAATTAAAAAGAAAAATAAGGTATAATTTTATATTAGGACATATGAATGAAAATAGCATCAATAGAAAGATGATGACAAGTAGAGAAAACTTTCCAACAGGACTCACTTTTATCTGGTGGAAGCTTTGAGAAAATGAATGATGAAATTATATTTCTAAAACAGTATGTGCCGCCATTTCAAAAACTTGTTTTGAAATCCAAGATATAATAGTTTTTGGAATGAATTTTTAACAGAATGGAATTTCCTATTCGTGTTTTAATCATCACTCTATGGGAGGCTTATCTTTAATTCTTTAATGTGTGATTTTTTTCCAAAAGGTGAAATTAAAGTATCGAAACTGAAGATTTGCTATTCTGCCAATTTCCAACAGGACTCACTTTTATCTGGTGGAAGCTTTGAGAAAATGAATGATGAAATTATATTTCTAAAACAGTATGTGCCGCCATTTCAAAAACTTGTTTTGAAATCCAAGATATAATAGTTTTTGGAATGAATTTTTAACAGAATGGAATTTCCTATTCGTGTTTTAATCATCACTCTATGGGAGGCTTATCTTTAATTCTTTAATGTATGATTTTTTTCCAAAAGGTGAAATTAAAGTATCGAAACTGAAGATTTGCTATTCTGCCAACTGATGATTAAAAGTGCAAATTGTATTCCATTGTGTTAAAGAAATTATACATTGGAGAAATAAAGGTTTGCAGCTCAATGATTGATGATTAAAATACGAACAACAATTCTGTTGTATGAAAGATTCATTCCAAAACTTTATCTGCTTTCAAGAACAGATTTTCAAAATGGCAGTGCACACTAGTTTAGGTACTGCATTTAAAAAAATACTAAAATTTTATTGTTCATTTTCTTGAAGTCTGCACCAGAAAGAAGTGCAGTCCTTTCGAAAAGTTTTATCTACTTGTCATCATCTTTCAATCAATACTATTTTTGTTTATGTAGTACTAATGTAAAACCATACCAAAAATAACATGTTACTTATTCATAAACACAAAAATTATGCAAATTAATATGAGTTACAAATAACAAGATTTTGATTTTAACTTTTCTTAAATTTTTTATACCATTAAACATCAAAAAGTTACTTTTCACTTTAAACACCAACTCAAAATGCAGACCAAAACAAATTCCCTATTGAAGTTATACATATAATTAGGGGAATTCCTGAGAAATTTCTTTTCTAATTGGAATCAAAAACAACATAAAGGTGAATAATGCAAAGAAAGCACTGCATTTACTGTAATATAAAAAATTTTTATTCTTAGAATTTGGATTGATCATCTTTAAATCAAAACAAATCATGTAAGAAGAAATGAAATTTTTATTTTAATTCATTTTAAATCAAAATTGTGTAAAAAAAATTCATTAAAAACAGAACTGGGTGTAAAATCCCAATTAATTGGGATAGTTGGGAAATTAATCTTCTGATAATCTGCAGAATAATCAAAAATTGGAATTTGGACAATATGCATTTAATATTAAAAAATAAACAAATTGCATATACAGGAAAACCTGTGCTAGGTGGCCAGCTTTTGTGATTGAGATTGTGGCCACCAAGCACAGGTTGGCCACCAGAAACAGTTAGCTACAAATTTCTTTATTAAACATCAAAGTTTAAAATGCAAAGCTTATGATACAGTTTCACATTGTTAATTAAATCTAAGGAAAGAAGTCAAGGAATGTCTGTTTTTGGGATTTTTTCACTTTAGAATGCTCAGCTGACAGAAGATCTAGAGCCCATCTTGGCATTTCTGATCAAAACATGATTTGCTGGCCACCTAGTAGATGTTGCACACAAGGTGCTGAAATTAAATATCACTGGTCATGCCACGGAACACAGATGGCCATTTTATACAGTTTAAAAACCCTGCAATATACTTGGGCAGATATTAAGGTGGCCATCAGCACAGGTTTTCCTGTATAAATGCCAAGATAAATACTTAATCAAATAATTGCAGCAAGAAATTATTGCAATATTTATAATTTTAATTTAATTCTAATTCTATTATATATTGAAAACGAAAACAAGAAATTTGTCTATTTGCAGCAAGAAATTATTGCAATATTTATAATTTTAATTTAATTCTAATTCTGATCACCAGTTATCTAGGATATAATAAAGAAATGAATCTAGATTCATTTTCGGTATTCAAATTGAAAGATTTTAGGTATTCGAAAATCTTTCAATATTGCATCTAAGATAAAACATTGATGATAAAACATCATTTCTTGGTTATGGATTGATCTTGATTAGTCCACAACCTGGATAATCCAACTTCAGATAATGGGAACTATTGTATTTGATTAGTGTTTATTGTAACAGATAAATATTTTTGAAAAAGAATTTTTAAAATGAGATGTTATTTATATTTTTAAATACAAAGTAAAAAAGTAAACCTGTAAGTAAATATAGAATATTGCTGATATTAATTTATTTATTTTCCCTCCAGACTTTTTTGCTTTTTATTAATCAAAAAATTGATTATGACAAATACATTATATACCTTTTGTAAAATGCTTTAAAAATTTTTATTGTAAAAATAAAATTCATATTTAATAATAAATACAGTAAACTTCCTCTTATTTGGTCTCTCTTTAATCAGCCACATTTTTGTCAAGCTGTGAGTTGAGAAAAAAATTAATGATTTATTCAAAAGGAAAAAAGTGTTTAAATCTAAACTAAAATATATTGAACCAAAAGAAAATTTATCTGCATTGATATAATTGTTATTAAAAATGGCATAATTTTGTTTTCAAAAAAACAAATTTAAATCAAAAAGACAAATGAAGCTTACTGATTTGGTTTAATAAACCTTTATATATAACATATATACTTTTTTATTTAATTTACAACTTATAAATGATATTTTACATATATTTTCTGATTAACTGGCCATTCATTTATCTGGTCTAAGGCTCAGTCCCATAGAGGCCAGATAAATGGAGTCTACTATATTTATATATTTATTTGTTATTTATAAAATAAGAATATTTTTTCATTTAGGTGTGTCACATAATATTCCTTTATTAAGAGATATAATGACTGAAAAGGCTTTTTTAAAAGGAAATATCACTACAGGGTATCTCAACAAAGTATATCCTGAAGGATTTAAGGGTAAATTTCTGATTAATGAAATTATTTTTTAGGTTTAAATGAAATAAAATTATTTATTAATAATTTAAGGAATTTTTCTTATTAAAAATTTCTCAAATATACTTATCATATTAACATAACTTATATGTATTCCTTTCTTATCATTTTATGTAAAATGTTATAAGAAATAATTAATTTAATAGAAATTTAGATTCAGATATTTAATAACTAGAAGGAAAAATGCTCTGTCAGAATGGCAAGAGTCTTTAATTCATTTTATTTTATTCTTGGAAATTTTTAAATATTATGTTTTAAAAATTTAAAATTTATGTAAATTATTTTAACCCTGAAGATTTTTGAAAGTTTAGCTAAAATGTACTTTTATGATTAAGTAAAAAAAATTAATTGAATAGTATCCATGTTCACATTTATAATTAAACGCTTTCACATTAAAATGAAGTTTGATTATTTAAGAATTAACAACAATTTACTTAAGTCAATTTTTTATTTATTAATACACTATAGTAAGTTCTACATTAGCAAATTCATACTTAGGAAATTTCAAATAATGGCTAGATTGTTCAACAGCATTAGCATACAATTAACAGTATGTAGGTTGGAAATCTCATACAATTCTATATAGAAATGTGAAAGAATTTCAAACAGCCTAGTTCAACTAAATTCTATATTCAGTTTTACTTAGAAACTGAAATTAGAAACAATAATGGCATTAATGACCATCTGTAAAAGTATTGGCATAGATTATGCTTTTCAATTGTTTAATTTCATAAAAGTGCATTTTAGCTAAACTTTAAAAAAACTTTCAAGGTCAAAATAATTTGCATAAATCTTAAATTTTTAACACAATATCTAAAAACTTCCAAGAATAGCATATAAAGCATTAAGACTCTGTTGTCCTCCCATTTTTCATTACTGATCTATTTAAATTCATATTCTTTTTTCTATGCTCTTGTAGAGTATTTTTTGATATTCTTTTCCAAGTTAGATTTTCATATTAAAATTATTAAAAGAAATTGTACTATATGAATTCATCATATATTATTTTATATATGAAATATTACTTATACATATTTATATACAGATTGACCCCCCAACTTAGGTACCATTATAGGTCATTTTTGACTTAGGATGGGGTTATCAAAACATGATCATAAGACAAAAAATCACCCATAATGGTAATAATTTTAGTAGTAATAATAGACATTAGAATATTGAATTCTTTTAAGATGGTAAAATTGTCTGGATATGAGCCCAGCCTCCAAGGTGATTAAGTGATTACTTTACTATATTTTTAATAAAACAATAAATATTTCTAGCCAATATGCTCTGTGTATGAGCATTTTATGCAAATAAATTTAGTTGAAGTGGACTGTAACAAATAAGCTTTATTATGTTGACTAGTGTGGTACTACAAACCAAGATGGACGCCATGTGCTTTCCATCACTCAAGTACAAGAAACAGGAAGTAAAGTGCCTCCTGTCTGAGGAATGACACTTTTAAAAATAAATTAAAAACAAAAAAAACAAACACACTGAAAATATCCAAGTTCAGAATATCATAAGAGCCATTATAAGATTAGAATATTGTAAGTCAGAGACAACCTTTATATGAGCCACTCATTTGCCAAATCAATTAACTTCACAAAACAAAAAGTAGAGAAAAATAATAAAATAATACATATTGTTTTTTAAAATTCCCTTTAAAATATAAATTCAAATAAACATTGTAGAATGTTTATTTGAATTTAAACAGGTGTAACTTTTATCTAACGACATATAAAATGCATAAGATAGTATATCCCTGGAGTAATCGTTATTTTTATCACAATTTTTATGTGATTCTGAGGGAGTTAATCGATTTGGCAAGTGAAATTAAAAATAATAATAATAATACTATCGAATTCAATCTTCAAAATATTTTTAAAAATAACTTAATGCAGTATATATTTCAAATATTAAACAAAAGTTTGGTTGCTAGACAATCTCAGAGCATTGCAAGAATGAGGCTGAATGCAGAATTAAAAAGGATGGTTCCCACTATTTGCTGCGGAAAGCAGAACAATCAAAAACTGTCGCAGAGAAATGCGGGGACAATTCCCCTTGCGAATTTCCACAGTCGCAGGTAAGCTTCACTTTCTCCAAGATTCTTAATGCTGTTCCCATGATTCATTTCATGTAAAACAAAATGGACGCTAAGCAACAAAAGACACTCGCTGTTTACGAAATGATATTAACAACTGCATGAGGAAACTGAAAGAAAAATCGAGAAAGGGAAAATGTTGGATCGAAAATATTTATAAGAAGAAATACGAACAATGTTTCTATGCAATTTTGATCAAAGAGATCAGATTTAATGACAGAGAATCCCATCATCTTGATTGTCAAGGTTGCCAACCATTCAACGTCATAAAATGCATGGATTTCATTGGTGAATGTTATCTCAACGGATTTTACTATTGCGAAAAAGTTGAATCCATCTAGACACTGGACAGTACTGGTTTTTACTCTGTGGTATGATGTCAAAACCATGCTGCTTTCATCATGCGCGTTTTCCGTCGCAGTTCCACACTAGTGGGAACCATCTTTTAGTCGCAGTCGTTGAGTTATGGTAACAGTAGTGTCTCCATATAGTTCACCTTATTTTTGAATTTAATCATCTTTTACTTTGTTTAATAAAATAAATTATTTATTTTATAAAAGCGTTATTCTATTAATATCCACATATAACAGTAACCAATTAATTATTTTTTATGACAAAATAAACAGCTTGCTGTTATTATCTAACTTATACCGTTGTATTAAAAAATTACTTAATTAAATTCTTATTGTCATATCCTAGATGACTAAAGAAAGATCTTGACTAAAAACAAAAATTATTGAATAAAAACTGGTTAGCCAAAACTTTCATGTAGGCAGTATCTCATCTTTCCTGCACGTCAATTGATCCTTTCTATTTAGTGATTTTAAAAGACGTAAAAATATATTTCTAACTTTGAAGGTTAAATTCAAAAAATGTCTTAGGCATAATACGACACTTATAAATGTTTCAATTGCATTATTGCCACGATTTACGTTAGAATATGAAGTTAATCAAATTGGCTTCTGAAATAAATGATTTATTATTCAATGGCCAAAATTTTTTGTCATTTAGTAGTGTTAAGCCTAACAATTAAGAAAATTTATTTTTAATATAAATAGTTAATAGTCAATCAAGTGTTTGACACTAAAATTTAAAAAATTTCAAAAAATGGAGTTAATCAATTTGGCTTGTGAACGGCTCATATAATTATAATGTAATATGTACTAAAGATGTGCGATACTAAACAAAATATCATATCAGCGATATTCTGATATGGGTTTTTATACGATATTTAATATTGCGATATTTTGGGATGATATCGAAAATATTGCAATATGATATTATGGGAAAAAACAAACAATAATTTCCTTTAAAACTCATTTATTTGCCAGATGTGATTAAAAATCACCAGAAATTTGATTCTATTGTTGATTTCAGCATCAAAATTGCTGAAATTAATTCAGCTTCTTTTTGCACGTACCACTGCATCTAGCTTACTAAACAAACGTTCAGCAGGCACTGATGTGGTTGATATAATCAAATACTTCAGTGCAATTTTTGTTAAATTTGCTATAGCAAAAATTTGCACTTATCCAATATTTTATTGGATTTTCATGGCGATCTAACATTGCCTGATCCAAGTAGTGGCATAGTTCTGTATTCATCCCTCCAATTTTTTATTGTCCACTGTTATTTTTTTCAATCAGTCTGTTATGATAGTCCCAGTAGTTGGGAATTTTGTTTCCTTCAAGCAAAATTGTTATGTATTTAATGATACGCTATTATCACAAGTATAATATCGTATCGTTAAATATATCAGCATCCAAAAAATATCGGAATATCGAGAGGAGTAAATCGAAGATACACGATGTATCGTATCATCCCAACTCTAATATGTACAGATGGTCCTCAGCTTACGACAACTTGACTTGCGACAGTTCACACTTATGATGGACAAAAATTATTACTAAAATTCTCTAATTCAACTTTGCCACTTGCATATACAGTCGATTCTTGTTATTCACCATAGTTATGTTCTGTAAATTCTTTGCAAATACTAAACCATTATGCCTATGGAAAATATAGAGTTACATTACTGTGAATCTTTGTTCACAACATTTTCATCCTTGCTTTATTTGTTTTTCTGTTTAAAGACAGTTTATTTAGTGTGTATTACACATAAACATTAATACATATATACAATATATTCAGTATACAGTCTATATACAGTATTATAATTACAATAATTAATTTTTTAAAACACTAACTATATAGTAAATAGTCTTATTTTTGATGGATAGTTGTTTGATGTGGCAGCTGACACATTGTCTTCCTGAATTGCGTCAGCCTTGTCTGCATTACTTTTTGCCTCAGATCTTCTAGAATCTCGATGTAAGGAGCAAATGTGCAGGAATTTAGGTGTCTAAATTTGAGGCTGTGTTCAAGCATAAGGTCACATTCTTCTGTGGAACCTGCAGACAATATGAACAGCTTTTGGCCTACTTGTGGTCTGTGGAGTGAGCAAGGATAGATAATGAAACTTTTCTGGTAGAACAACACAGAAACTACACTTGGTAATAAACAACAACTTTATTAGAGAGAGAGTTTATATTGGTAATAATATTTTCACTGCTCAGTGGGGAGTCCACGAATAAGTGCAAAAATGCCGCAATAATTGATTTTGTGGTTACAAATAAATTTTCGCAAATATGTAATCCATGAATAATGAGAATCAATTGTACATACGTATATCACATTTCTTTTATAAGAGCATTGCAGCATTGACATTAGTTGGCAAGCAAAGCACAACTAAATTTATTTGCTTAAACACTCATGAATAGTTTTGGTCCGTCAACGCAGATTTTTGAATTTTGTCCTCAAAATCAGCATGAATATTGTATTCAGAGCTTGGAACCATTCATTGCAATCCAGTAACAAGCAGTTCATCTTTTTCACTGTCAACAAGTCTGGAAGAGTTCCATGTTTTTTTAGTTCCTTAATCATGACAGATTTGAAGGAGCTTAAAACTAAAAAGAAGGCTCTTAAAAGTAATATTACTAAACTTAGAGAAAGAATAAATGTAATGATTGAAATTACTGATGTGGCCAAGTAGAGTTATTTAATTATAAAACTAAATCATATGTAGAGGAATTAAATATATCTCGTCGTAACTCTGTCATGTCCAGTTAGAGAAATGATATTACTGATGAAAATTCCAGCATATAAAAAAGAGGTGAGGAAAGCTTTATTTAATCATTTTAAGTTAAATAGAAACCTAATTTATGAAAATATTAAAACATAAATCAAACCACTCAAGAATTAAAAAAGTCCTTGACTTATGTCAGAATCGACTCATGACGGAGATATTAGAACAGAACCCCTTATAAGTCGAGGACTACCTGTATATATATATACATATACATATTATTTTTAAATTGTGTGTGTGTGTACAGTTGATTCCGCTTAATTGGGACAGCTGGTTTTTTGGACCAAATCTCAAAGAATGAAAACCAAATTAATAAACTAATACATAATTTAAACGCTTAATTGGGACAGTAGCAGAAAAGGAATTTAGCAGTTTTTGACATATTTTAGAGATTTTTCAAAAGTATGTCAACACTACTTACACTAATATTTGGCAACACTAGCATGATGCAAATCAGTTATCTATCATCGTGCATCTGGCAAGTATGCATCCGCTTAAGAGTCTACCATTACTGTACCTAGCGATATTCATTTACAGTGTCAATTTTATTTAAAATTTTAAATCTTTGCCAAGATGCCAAGTAGTGATTTTACACTTTTAAGTAAAATTGCTTTGCTGGATAAAATTAAAAGCCAGCCATTTAATACAAGCCATCGTAGACTTGCTGAAATAAACCAAAATCTACCATAGTGCATCTCCTACAACAAGAAAATCAACTGCATGAGGAGTGGGCATTACAGAAAGAAATTCCGCTTAATTGGGACACGTTGGGACTAAGCCATTTTGGCCCAATTAAGTGGCTGCCCCAATAAAAATAAAAAATAAAATAATAATAAATTCTAAAATAAAATATGTAATTTGTTTCCAAAAGAAAGCATGATGGAAAGGATCCAGAAGTCAAAAAAGCATTAGATCAATGGTTTTCTATAGTTAGCAGGCAAGGCATGAATATCAGCGGCCCAGTGTTGAAAACAAAATCAGAGGAGATTGGAAAAAAACTAATAATTAGGTACCTATTTTAATAAAGCATTAAAATAGGTTAATTATTATTTTTTACCTATTATTTATTTACCTACGAATTACATATTCTGATTATTATTTTTTTACCTATTATTTATTTACCTACGAATTACATATTTTGAATTTATTATTACTTCGTTTAATTGGGCCAAAATGGCTTAGTCCCAACATGTCCCAATTAAGCGGAATCCACTGTATATATATTGTAGAATTGTGTACGAGTATTGATTAATAATTCACTAATACTGAACAGAAGCACATAATTTTTTAACAATTTATTACAAAAAAAAAGGGAAAAAACATTACAAAAAGAAATCATGTATATACATACATAATTACATCATTAAAATACAAAAAAGCATTGCATAACTAACCTATAATTTTAGAACAATTTCAAACATGATTTCATACATTTTCTTTAATCAATAAAAATTTGCAAATGTACTTGATTATATATAATTAAATAATTATTGCATATACCTATTTTTATAATTAAACATTTTTAAGGAAAACAAAGCACATTTAATTGATGATAAATGCACATTTGTAAAAAAAAATTATTATTATTTATGATCGAACAAACTCAATTTAAGGGAAAATATATTAATACACTAGCAGACCCATGCCTGGCGTTGCTTGGGCAGTTCATGGCATTGTACTTAAGTTTCACTTTCTCTTAAATTATAACTTTTTAGATGACCTTCGGGATTTTCTTCAATGTATTCTGAAAATCTTTCCTGTATAGATATGTTTTCTATTTGCAATATGTGTCTTTTTGAATGTTCACTTCTTTATCTTTCTTTTGCTATTAGAATTCTGTTGATTTGTTCGATCTTCTAATGTTTCATTTTTTCAAATTAAACGCAATCTCTTAGCAGGAGAAGTTAATCTACTTAAAGAGTTCCCTCTTTTTCGTGGCATTATGAAATTTATACAACTGTACAATATATAAAAACATTTTTATCAAAACACGTGAAACGACATAGTCTCGAATGAAGAGCACCAAGAAATATGTGAATTAATCTCAAATACAGTTTTTATTATGTAGAAGAAACTTACATTAGTGAAAATCATAATAAAATCACAGATTGAAAAATGCTGATAGATTAAATAACAAATCTGTAGTCACATAAATAATTCGAAAATTTTTATAAAATTCCATTATTGTAAGATGAATTGTTGTGTTGCTATGGCAGTGATGGTTTTGTTTCTCTACACATGGTAACGATAGTGACAATCTTAAGGGGCAGTAGGAAATTCAGCTTATCTTGCCTTATAATTGAACATAATTGCACAGGTATTTAGATTTACTGTATATATGTATAGATATTATATGTATATAGATTAGATATCTCTAATAGCTATGTCTGCTAATAACATGTGTCATTAAACTTAATCAAAGTTTAACATAATCACCACATGATCACTAAGTCTAATCAAAGTTTTAAGTATATTAAGCTAAATAAAGTAATGTAAGCTGCAATCAATAGAAAATTAGAGAAAGATTTAAAAAAACTTTAAAAACCTTTTAATATGAATTCTTAAATTCAATAATTTAACGAAATAATATACAGCACAATATTCGATATCCACCATTAAAAGCAGGCTCATTGGATTATAATGGTCACATGCAAAAATCACATGTCTATTATGATCCAATGAGACTGCTCAGTTACTAAAAACACGATCATAGTAATCTAATGATATCAGTCAGCTAACATGTCACGTGATCATTGTAACCCAATGAGGTTGCTCGAATAGCATTGATCTTCCATCTTGGATTTTATATCAAGAAATTTACACCAATAACAATATATAAAATCAATTTCTAATTATCAATACCTGTCTGTAAATTTTTTTGCATAAATTCCCTAATAAATAAAAGTTGTTTCATAAAAATCCATCAGCCATTCTTGCGTTATAAGTGCACATACGTGCTCAGACATTTCAGATTTATAATAAATATATATATATATAGATGACAGTGGACCACTCTGTATTTACCTCATTTTTTTTTTTACAAATTAATTTTTGATTTTGTAACTAAAAAAATTTTGTAAATGTCACTGATATCAGGTAGTCAAAAAGGTAGAACCTTTTTATACTGCACTACCCCATAAGGGTTAGCATCCTACTGATATGGGCCTTGGGCTATTGTTTTGTCCCAGCTGGACCCCGTCTCCTAGGGGCTGCCTCTAACCTCTGAAAAGTAATAATTTTCAAATTTATTTGATTATGCTTATAAGGCACTACTATAAAATTTTCATTCTCAGATAGAGCATTTGATGAGCATTCTAAAAAGTGTTTCCTTAATATTTTAGAACCAATAGGGGTTAAACAAAAAGAGTTTAACCAGTGATTCTTAACCTATATTACACTTACCACCAGTGGTACACAATGGACTTACAGGTGGTACATGAAAGATAAAAGTATTTTAGAAAAATTATATTTAAATAATTTATTCAAATAATATAAAACTGATATAATAAAAAAGAAATTAAAATTATATCTCCATTATATCGATTACTACCTTTGTCATTTCTTTGTCATAGACTAAAAAGTCCAGACTTATCGCACTCTAGGTCGTACACCATTTTAGCACCATACTATGCAATTGTTAGTGCAATAGTTTCTATGCTGTCTTTATAGGTTAGTTTTGGAGTTTGCTATAGTGGGAACTGATATGAGCACTCAGTTCATGGCATGTAATGTTAAATTAAAATTCAAGAACACTGTTTTTAAATCTTCATACAACCGGAAAAAGTGCTACCATCGCAATTTTTCAACATGAAAAATTGATGTTGCAATGTTCCATGTTCGCAACATGGAAGTATTTTTTAAAAAATACACTCTTAAATTTTTGGATTTGGAAAAAAAACGATTTTAAAGAAATTGCAGATAAAGCTATTACATTTTTAATGCCATTTTGAACCAGCTATTTATGAGAAAAGGGATATTCTATAATGTTATATTTACAAAACAAATATCAAACAAAATTAACACTTGAGCCTAATTTATGCTTAAAACTAAGTAACATAGAACCAGCTATTAAAAAGTTATGTTTTACAAAACAAGCTCAAGATTCCTATTAATCTATATAATAATTTGTTTATCCTCATTAGTGTAACGTACAACTTTAGACTGAAATAGCTTGAAGACTCATGTTTATTTTTCTTCCACCTTGATTATCATCAACGGCAATTTTAACTGTACCCTTTTCTTTAATTTTAGTAGATTTGTCATTTGTGAGATATAATGATTGATCTATTTCTTTTAAATTTTGGAATTTTTGCTCATTAAAGCACATATGTGACATTGTGCCACTATCTAGACACCATGTTTCATTGTTTTCATATCTTATATTTAACACCGCATTCCCTTCAATTGTTTCATTTTCTCTGGGAGTTAAAAAGTATGCTTCCATGGCATTTCCTGCTTTTTGATAGTTATTTATGTTTTTAGTTTGACATTGTTTAACCATATGACCAATTTTTCTGCATCGATGATACTTAAATTTGAAAGGATGTTTGACCTTATAATTAGGAGCATTAACCCTTTTTGTTTATTTTCCTTTTCAGTTTCACTAGGGCTATAAAATGGATACTTATTTCTAACGTACGTAGCTCCAGATTTCTTTTCTTTGTCTTTATTTATTCTAGCTTTGAATTCCTCTAATAATTTAATCTTTAAGGTTTCAAATTTAGGTAAATCATCACGTGATTTTATTGCACATTTAAAGTTTTCGTAGCTTTCGGGAAGACTATACAACAATAAGATTGTTAGATCATCATTTGCTATATATAATTCCATAGCTTCTAATTTGTTGACAGCATCGAGAAATTTTCATATGTGATCATGCATATTTTCATCTTCCTGCATTTTATTTAGAATTAATTGTTTTAATAAAGTCGCTTTCTTTGCAGATCTCTGACTGATAAATATTATGTAATTTTAGACAAACTTCCTGTGAATTTTACAGTATTTAATTTGTTTTAATTCCGAAGAATTTATAGCTAAAATTAGATCTGACCTGGCTTTTCTGTCCACGTTGTCCCATGCAGCTGCGGCATTTCTGGAGATTCCATCTGTTTCGAGGGTGTCTCACTTTTGTACTGTTCACATAATTCCAAGTATCATTTTTTATTAGGAGAGCTTCTACTTGTAATTTCCACATGTTGAAATTGTCCTTTCCTAATCATAAGGCACAAATACAACTTGCTTAATATTGTATAAATAGTTCAAAACAGCTCTTTAGCAAGCACAAAAATTTTATTTTGGCAAAACGTTTTCGAACCAAGATCGGTTCCTCATCAGTGCCATTCACTTTACAAGAATGAACATAATTGCTAAAGAGCTGTTTTGAACTATTTGTCCTTTCCTAACATTTCAGTTCGGATTGTTTGTTCAAAGTTCTCTATTTCACTGACCAAGTCCAATTATTCAATGATATTCAAGCATTTTAGATGGAGACAAAACAAAAAATATGATTCCTACTTTGTAGATATTTCATATCCGGTTTTCAAGAGTCCTGGTGTTCCTTGATCCTACAATTATACGAATTTTGGGATTTTTTAGGAATCTGGGCCCATAACCTGTTGTTACATAAGAACAGATGAAAACAACGACATAACTATCAAATGTAGGGCAAGTTGGAGAGAAAGGAAAAACACATGTTAACTGTAACAGACAAATATTTATTCTAACAATAAAATTTCTGTACAATAGGGAAGGAGGTGGTATTTCACTCGATGTGATAGGGGAAATAGTATCATAAAGCTTAAGTGAGGGGTTGACTCACTACTTTGGAATGTGGGATGTTCCAACAGTGTTTATGAAAGATTTACAAAAATATAAATCTTAATAAATCAAATGGTAATTTAAGGAGAAAAGTGCATGTGAGGAGATCTGCAGTCCAAAACTACTCCAAGACTACAAATGATATATATATATGTGTACAATGAAAAACAGACAAATTTGCATAAAATGATGCAATGAACTATAGTGGTGGCCAGATAGCATGTCGTTTCCTTTTTCTAGTCCATTATCTTGGTTTCTTTGATTCAGCTTTAGCTTTGAAGATGAGATAAGACGCAACTCCAGATAGCTTCTTGTTATATCATGATGATGAAAAATGATGTAATTAAGATTAATAAATAAATACATTCTTGAACTGTTAGTTATTTATTGTTAATTATTTGTGAAGTTGGCAATAGTTCTCACAACACTCACTCACACATCACCTCCAAACAAATTTAGACCATCCCAGATAATGAAATCCACTTTTCTGTTTACAAATAAACAGAAAGTAAATTTGTTTTGACTACAAAAAAGATTTATGACTATGTAAAATATATGATATATTGTTTGTTTACATAATTTTGATAAGAAAGTATCAAATTACATAAAAATTTATTAAAAATCAATAAAATATAGTAAAAATTTTTTCCCAATTAGAAAGTAGACTCAAGTTTTTAGTTTAACTGCTATATCTAAACTTCTAACTTGTCCAAAATCCAAGCACTACTAGCAGTTTTTAAACTAAAATTCAGTCTTTATTATTCAATAAAAACGTTTTTAGTCATATTTAATTTGACCCTCTTCAGTACTGACTAAACTGTAAAAAAAGAGTAACTGAAGAGGATCAAATTAAATACGACCAAAAACGTTTTTATTGAATAATAAAGACTGAATTTTAGTTTAAAAACTGCTAGTAGTACTTGGATTTTGGACAAGTTAGACAGTAGACTTTGCCAAAAAATAAGATTTTATACATTCGGAAGATTTATATTAAAAAATCAGCGAAATTCATGCATAAACTGCAGAATTAGACACCATTAATTAATTTGCATTTTACTACTATTAATTGGCCAAACATTTAATCACTATTGGGTTAATTAAATGAATGCCACTGTTGAGTTAAAAAATCTTGAATGGTAATGTATTTAATGGTAAATGCATAAATTGAATGTAGTCATTTTGGAAAATTGAATTTTTAAAATCAGATTGTACTTTTGCAGTTTTAAAACATTTCAAAAAAATCTCTACAAATATCAGTAATTATTGATTTGCATACTATATGTATGAATTAAGATGTGTTATCATGAATTTAAAACAAAAAAATACAAATATTTACTATTTTACAGCTAAATCCTTTAAAAAAATTATGTACAGGTGTTCCTCGTTTTACGCGATTAATTGGTTCTATGAAATAATCGAATAAAGTGAGTTGAATTTAGCATGGGTGAGATATAGATAGGAGTTTCTTCAGAAGGATAAAAAAAAATGAAATTTTTATATCTGAGCAAAAGAAATTTTTAATGAATTTTAAATGAATTTTTAATGAATTTTTAATTTTTATTAAAACTTATTAACAAAATACATAAATTTTAATGAATGAATAGTTGGATGAATGAATTTAATTAATACAATGCCATAAATTATATGATCTTCAACTTTTTAACGAAATAGTTGAGACTCAACAGATGGGCAGCATTCTTCCTCTCTCTATAAAGCTCTTTGTAGCAAGCCAAAGAATTCTGAATTTCTCTCACAACTTTGGCACACTTCTAGCCTCATTAGGATCATTTTCTTCAATTATTCTTCTCAATGTGTTAAAAAAATTCAGTGATTTGTTTTGTTGTATGAAATTTGATGGGCTCAGCAACAAAGGGTTTCTGATTTCTGGAAATGGAAAACATCATCATTCATGTAGTTTTCCATTTCCAGTAGCTCTTCATTAATGAGCTCTGATAAGTGCGACTGAGCAGTTCATCCACATTTGTCTCATGTACATGAGAAAATTTTTAAACGAAAATTTTTTTAATTTAAGAAATTAATTTATTTTTTTAAATTGCATTATAGCGAAAACATGTAAAGTGAGACTGCATATAATGAGGGATACCTGTAATTTGAAATTCAACTTTTTATTCCCAAGTACATTGAATTAACAAGATTTTATTATATTTACTTATTTATTTATGCATTATATATATTTAATTAGCTTCAAAATAGATTCAGATTTTATAAAAGAGGATCTGAATTTATTTCGTTGATGATCAAATCATTTTCATTAATCAGTTTTAAAGTACAGTATATGTAACTGAATTATTTAAATTATATTTTGAAAATGATGTATATTTTTATTCCTTGCAATGTTATTAATTTTATTTATTATAATTAA